>JAXBDA010001310.1:0-57128 GCA_036023075.1 Gaultheria prostrata
AGTTTAAAGAATGAGTAAGACTGCTAACTGAGAGAAGGTTAGTGGAAAAGCTTGGCACATGAAGAACTGAAGTAAGTGACAGACTTGGAGAATAATGGATGGAACCTTTCCCAGAAATAGAAGAGAGAGATCCATCTGCTACTCTGACCTTATCTTTACCAGAACATGGAGAATATGAATCAAAAAAGGAAGAGCAACCTGTCATATGATCAGTAGCTCCAGAATCTATTATCCAAGGAAGCTACGAGGAAGCAATAGATGCACTAGCCTGAATACCTGTGTGGGCAATGTGAGAGGAAGTAGAAGCCGTAGTAGATGAAGTGTCAAGCCTGGTCATAAGGCGCCTGAGAGTTTGTAACTCCCCCTGAGAAAGAGCACCACCAGAGGAGCTATCGAAAACTGAAGTATGTGACTGACCTCCACTTTGATCAGACAAGGTCTCAATAGCCGAAATATGTGCATGAGAACCGCGACCACCACCCCGACTACCACCTCGACTACCACCCCGTCCTCGCGAGGGACGCCCATGGAGCTTCCAGCAAAACTCCCGGGTGTGTCGAGGCTTGTGACAATAGTCACACTGAAGCAAATCCCGATCAATAGAACTACTCTTATCCCCAACCTGATTTTGAGTAACTTGACCATCCCGTGGAGTAGGAATGGCAGCCAAAGCCGAGCGGTCCGGAAGAGAAACATGTACCATAGCACTCCGTCTTTTTTCCTCCTGCTGAACACAAGCATAAGCCTCTGCTACAGTGGGAATAGGGATACGACCTAATACTTGTACTCGAATCGGATCATACTCCATATTAAGGCCAGCAAGGAAGTCATAGATACGTTCTTCTTCACCCATTTGTTGAAATGCGGTAGCATCAGCAGTACAAACTAGGTGGAAGCTTTGATAGTAGTCAAGTTCCTGCCAGACGCCCTTCAAGTCTGCATAATACTCAGCTAAGGACCGATGGTTTTGGTCCAACCCCCTTAGTCGCTTCCTCAACTCAAAAGCCTGAGCACCATTACCCTTTTGAGAATAGGTTTGTGCCACAGAAGTCCAAACCTGGTGTGGAGTGTCAAGAAACACGTAGGTTTGACTGATAGTGGGTATCATAGAGTTGAATAACCAAGTCATGACTTGAGCATTCTGAGTAGTCCATATTGCAAAGTCTGGACTAGTAGCTGCTAGTTGTGGAACAGTCCCCGTGATGAACTTCAACAAGCCATTAGCAGTGATAGCAAAATTAAAAGTACGCGACCAAAGCAAATAGTTGGAGCCATCCAACTTGATAGGGCAAATATTCAGTGGGGAGGTCCCAACACGATTCAACTCATCCTTGCCACTGCCAGGAACCTCACCCCTTTTTGGAATTTCAGCCATAGCAACAAGGAAAAACAATAACAGGCTCCTGTAATAACAAGCAGTACCACCCCAAGGTAAAAAAAACGACCGGAAAGACCAAGCCAAGTGATAACAAGGTCAAACAGCTTCCAGATCAGTAACGTAGATACCAGAGGTGGTTGAAGATTGTTGGGTCAGTCCAAGAGCTAACAGAGGTCGTACGGGAGTCACCTGAGGTTTTTCGAAGGTCGCTGGAAGGTGTACAGTGCTCGCCGGAGGTTTTCGAAGGTCGCCGGAGGGTCTACAGTGCTCGCCGGAGGTTTTCGAAGGTCGTCGGAGCATGTACAGTGGTCGGGGAGCTCGTCGGAGGTCAATACAGGTAGTACAGTGGTCGTTGGAGCTCGCCGGAGCTCCTACACCACTCGTTGGAGCTCGCCGGAGCCCACCGAGGTCGCCGGAGCCCAATACTGGTAGTACACCACTCGTTAGGAGTCGTCGGAGCTCCTACACCACTCGTTGGAGGTCGTATGGTAGATACGATGAAGACCCAGTGGGTTACGACCTCAACCAGTGCTTGCCGGAGGGTGAACAGTCAATTCCAAGCCCAATACAGGTCGTGCAGTTGACGTTGGAGCTCGCCGGGCCTTGTAGAGTACTCGTCGGAGGTCGTACAATATGTACGATGAGGACCCAGTGGATTACGACTCAAACAATGAGTGTCTAAAGACTGGGTCTTCTTCCTCGTTCACGTACAGGAGACGAACAACGTGGGGTTTCTCTTCTTGATCAACAATGGAGAACCAATAAGAGATAAAGTCACAAACATCATCCTTTACGAAGCCCAATCCATGATCGGAGCTCTGATACCATGAACAAACGTAGAGGGATGACTAAAAATGTGAGAGATTAGGGTTTCCCTCTCTCATACATGTGTATATATAGTGACAAAAGTACAATGACTAAACTACCCCTAGGAACAATACACATAAAAAATACACCCTAATTTAACAGGGGAGAATAGCCTTTGGTCTCAAATCCTTAAGGACAGAGTATCTTACCAATAATTCTGTCTCTGACTGGCCCTCTAATAGATCTTCTTCCTTTATTTGGAAAAGCATTACTAAGACCAATCAGGTTATATTTAAAGGGAAGAAATGGATTACAGGGAATGGCAACTCTGTTAATCTTTGGAAGGACTGGTGGGTTGGAGAGAGCCCCCTTGATACTTTGTACCCAGGACACCACACTACTATGAATGCAAAAGTATCTAATCTGATTGTTAATGGCACGTGGGACCTTCAATCTATTGATAACATTGTTGATGACAACACCAAAAGTCTGATTCCCCAATTTTCCCAAGTTGAGGATCACCCCACATGGACCAACTCTGGTAACGGTATGTTTTCCTCTGCTGCTGCTGCTTATGATCTGATTACCAGGGAAACGGATGATTTCACAGGGTGGCAATGGTTTTGGAAAATAAAAACTCCGGCCAAATTTAAAACCTTCCTATGGCTCATTTTTCAGAACAAACTTCCCACCAATCTCTTGAGAGCTAGGAGAG
Organism: Gaultheria prostrata; assembly: GCA_036023075.1. Classification (NCBI taxonomy): domain Eukaryota; kingdom Viridiplantae; phylum Streptophyta; class Magnoliopsida; order Ericales; family Ericaceae; genus Gaultheria; species Gaultheria prostrata. The sequence goes on from JAXBDA010001310.1 coordinate 2,901, forward strand.
GTATTGTGGCCATGGACACATGTCCTAGATGCAACAATGCCCCTGAGGATTTAAATCACCTCTTTAGAGGCTGTATTAAATCCATTGAGCTCTGGGAACATTTGAAAGTTAGACATTTGATAAGAATTGGTTTTGAAAGGCTTATCAAGGACTGGATTACTCTTCATTTAAAAAAGAATACCAAAATTCCTTCTTACTATTCTGTATTGCTTTGGAAAACTCTTTTCATCACGACCCTTTGGCAAATCTGGAAAGATAGGAACAAAAAAAGTTTTGAAAATTTTGATGTCATTCCACCAGTTAGTTCCAAAGCAATCTGGAGTTATGCCTATGAGATTGATGAGGCCTTTAACCAAATTTTGTCAAATGTCCAACGAGATCAGAGATTTACTTTGTGGATTTCACCTAATGCAGGGGAACTCATGCTAAATACGGATGGGGTGCTGGTACGATACTGATGGATTCGGAGGGCTATTCAGAGATGATAAAGGAGATTGGTGCTTGGGATTCCATGGAAAGCTCACTGCCGAATCGAGTCTTGAAACTGAAGTGTGGGGCATCTACAAAGGCCTCACTATCATTCTGGAGAAGGGATGGACGAATGTGAAAATTGAGTCTAATGCGTTGGTGGGAGTTAACCTCATCAATGAAGGTCCCAACAACAGCCATCACTTGAGCACTGTTATCAACGATGCTAAGACGATTTTGGCTGGAACAAACTCAACACTTACTTACGTGTACCGGGGAGCCAATGAGTGTGCGGATCACCTAGCTGGGGTTGGAGCTGAGCAAGAGGCGGAGTTCAAGATATTACCCACAAGCCCTCTCTCTATCAGAGAGTTCCTCAATAGAGATCGCCTGAATCTTAGGCAATTACTGGACTAAAGTCCTTTGTTTTGTTTCTGGCCTTGTTCCTATGTGGAAAAACTATGTTACTTTTCGAGTTTAATTTAATGCATTTCCAAAGTACATAAAAAATAAATAAATAAAAGCCATAATGAAAGCTAAGAAGCAAGATTACAGACACGGGACATGGACAGATGGATACGTTATTTCTCTAAAATACAAGACACGGACACATTGCCACGTTGGGGACATGTTCAATAATAGAGATTCATATACATCTTATATACATATCACCAAAAGCTTAACATGGAACTAAAGAAACCCTAAAAAATAAGACATGGGCACGGTTAGGAATCCTCAAGATATCCTTTATTAGAATAGTTTAGTATTTGAGTTTGTCCCACATTGACTAACTAAGTCTTGTAATAAGATGCTACATAATATAAATAAGAGTTTTATGAGTTAGGGTTTAGTAACACCCTAAACACCTCTTTTCTTTCTCTAATAACATGGTATCAGAGCCAAACCCTAACTCTAACCTTGTTCCACTACCGTAACACCCATCTCCCCGCGTCAACTCACGTCATCAGTCACCTTCAACCTTTGAAAACACTAACCGATCATCTCTTACCTTACAAATTGTGCATTAATCTCACCAACAACCAGAAAATCCCCAATCGATCCCTACCTCAACCTCCTAAACCCTAATCGACTACACTATACCACCTTGCAAATCCCCAAACGACTTCGTCCAAACCCTAGTCGACTAACAGACCCTAATCGATCCACTATCTACCCTAATCGACACTATCTGAAACCTGTAACCCATCCCAATACGACCTTGAAACCTGTAACCCAACACTCGAAAACTCTTGAAACCCAATACCCAGTGTTCGAGCCTTCACCCACACGCTATACAGACCCAATCGATTCATATCCTGTTGATTTCAACCATAATCATCCATCCATGGAGTTCGAAACCTCAAGATCAATCTTCGCAATCTCTGTTCAGCATTATCCAACAGTGCTGGTTGAAGATTTTTGATTAATCTGTTCAGATCAGTCCTCTCAACTGCCAGTACTCGTCGAAGTTTTTTTTGATTAATATGTTGCTGCCTCTTCAGCTGTTACTCAATCGCAGATCAGGTTTCGTTCTTGATTTTGGTATTGTTCGAATATTGTTACTGCTTTATGTTGGGTATTGGAGTTCATGGTCTGCTATGTTTCGTTGTTGATGTGGTGGTATGTTGATGAGAGCAGTGATAGCCTTCTGGTGGTTTAAGTCTATTGGTTGGTTTGTTTGTGATCATTTATTGGTTGTGGCCTCTCAATATTTGGCATAATGTCTGAAGATAAGTCTGCTTCTTCTGGTTCTAGTTTAAGTCCGCTGTTATTGGTAGTACTTCCTCTTCACGGCGTCGTGAAAAGGATTTCATTACCTCCATCATTTTGAATGGCAACAATTACGCCATTTGGTCTCGCGCTGTCAAAGTTTATTATACGGGTGAGCGTAAGTTTCGTTATTTGACCGATAATCCTCCCCAAAAGGAGGCTACAGAGTATAGTGATTGGGAAGTTGAGGATTGTCATATTCGTTGTGATTTGTGGAATGTTATTGAACCTCAGATTAGTGGTCCTTTGTTTTATCTTGATACTGCCAAACAAGTGTGGGATCGGGTTGCTATGATGTATTCTGGTGTCAATAATCTTCGTCGAACATATAATCTCCATCACTGGTTCTTTTCTTTGACCATGGGTACTGGATCCTTAGAGGACTACTATTCCCAATTTCGTGGCACTTGTGAAGAACTCCGAGTTTATGAGCCTATCTCGACTGATCCTCAGGTTATGCAACGTCAGCGTGAGCGTTTGGAGGTTACTCGGTTTCTATATGGCTTACCGTCTTTTAATGATCCAGTTCGGTCTCAGATACTGGGAGAGCGGGAGTTGCCATCTCTCGATGAGGTATTTGGTCGTCTTCGCCAGGCTTCTATCTCTGATGTTGGTTCTCAACCACTATCTGATCGTTCTGCTTTAGCTGTTTCCAGTGGTTCTGGGTCGAGTAGTGGCCGTGGTTGCAGCCGTGATTCTGGGTTTGGCAGTCGTGGCCGTGGTTCTGGTAGTCGAAATTCTGGCAGTTATGATTCAGGTAATAGTTCTGGTGGTCGTGGTGATTCTGAGTTTAGTGGTCGTGGTTCCGGTCGTGGTGGCAATAATTCTAGTCGCACGTTAGGGGGAGGTAGTTCTGGTCGTGGCCGTGGTACCTGATATTGTACTCACTGTAAGGGTACAAATCACACGGTAGACTATTGTTATGATCTTCATGGTTATCCCTAGGCTCATCAGGTTGCTCTTTCTGAGGATACTGGACAGTTTGCTCATTCTTCTACCGACAGTAGTGTGACTATCTCAGCAGAGGAGTACCAACGCCTTCTGTCGATTCAGCCTTCCGCTGCCTGGTAGGTGCTGAAAAGCACCCATTAATCCTTCCAATTTATGCTTTGTTAGTTCATTTACATAGTTAGTTGATTAGCGTTGCTTGGTTTATGGTGTTTCAGGCCTTAAAAGCTCAAGAACTTGGAAAACGCGCTTTTGGAGTGATTTAGAAGCGTCAGGGATGAGAAGAGGTGTAAAAGAGGAGTGAAAATTCAAATTGCAGCATCTTTAGACCGGACCAACACATTCGGGGACCGGACTAACACTCAACACGGCAAGACGATGCTCCCAGCATCCTTCGTCTAGACGGGGGAAATCCTTTGTCCGGACGAAGCACTCCAGCGGTTTCGTACAGCTCCCAGCATCTCTGGTCCGGACCACCCATGTCTTGGTCCGGACGAACGAACACGGAAATCAGCGTTTTGGACGCGTTTTTATGGAATTATTAGGTCTCCTATTATAAATAGAACATCAAAATAATAGTTTAAGGTTCCGAATCTTTGGAGAGAGGCTACTTTAGAGAGAGAAAGCAATTGTTCTTCATGTTCTTTGTTTCTCTTTCAACTGCAAGCGCATCAATCATCTCCATGGCCGGCTAAACCCCCTATCTAGGGGGAAGATGAAGCTCTACGCCAAGTAACCATTCTATTTTGTGTAGGTTAGGTTTTTGATCGAATCGAATTATATGTTCAGAACTTGGTTTCATAGGATCAATGAAATTATATTCTTATTCTTTCAACTCGTTGCGTATTTGTTTGCTAGCTTTCAAATACCCGTTCATATAATCGTTTTCAACATTGTGTTTGGAGTTCTGAGATAGATTATGCTCGTAAGACGGATCGTGCCGCATTGTGAGACGGTCCGTGCTATGGGATAGTCTATGCCTTTTAACAAGCACATATATTTTCTTGATGATTTTCGCTAGGGTTTGCAAGCCCTAGCGAAAATCCTTCGCGATTCGGATACTAACCTAATCTATGCAAGTTATGGTTATGAGGCTAGAGTGGATTCTAAACCCTAGATTCCCTCTCCATCAGTTCAAATCAATTTAATTACTTGTTTTAGTTTAACAATTCTCAAATCAATCAAACCAATCTTTTTCCGGAATTAAATTAAAAGTTAATCGAAACTACTGTAATTTAGCCAATTTGTCCCTGCGGATCGACCTCGGACTTAACCACTATTCTTCGGGATATTAGTTAATTCCCTGTTTTATAAATTATATTTTTGGTACGAAAACGACCTACCACTGCTGCAGCTTCTTCTTCCACTGCTACGTTTGCTCAGACAGGTTCCTCTATTGCTTCTGTTGCCTCCTCTTCTTCTCCTTGGGTTATTGATTCTGGTGCTACTAATCATATGACTGGTACTTCTACTATCTTATCTCATTGTCAATCCATTGGTAAAACATCTCATGTTACCTTAGCAGATGGTTCTACTACTGAGGTTACTGGGTCAGGTTCTTTCCCCGTTTCTTCACCTCTTACTTTGAATTCCGTGTTAAATGTCCCTCGTTTACCTTTTAATCTCATGTCCGTTAGTCAACTTACAAAGTCCTTAAATTGTGTCATCACCTTTTCTTCTCATGATTGTGTGTTTCAGGATCTCAAGACGGGCAGGAAGATTGGTGACGGTGTTGAACGTGGTGGCCTGTATTACCTAACCAATAGTCCTGCTCCGTCTGTTGCTCTTCAGTCCACAAAGTCACCCTATCAGTAACATTGTCGGCTTGGACATCCATCTCTTCTAAATTTGAAGCGTCTAGTGCCCTCCTGTGGTTCTCTTAGAGAATTGTCATGTGAAGTGTGTGAGTTTAGTAAGCATTGTCGAGTCACATTTTATCCTAGAGTAGAACATCGTGTGTCGAGTCCTTTTCAGCTAGTGCATTCAAATATTTGGGGGCCTATTCATGTTCCCAATGTTTTTGGTTTTCAGTACTATGTTATTTTTGTGGATGATTTCTCTCGCGTTACGTACCTTTATCTTATGAAAGAGAGATCTGAGTTGAAGACTATTTTTAAATCATTTTATATGGAAATCAAGACTCAGTTTGATACTTGCATTCGTATGTTTCGTTCTGATAATGCACGTGAATATTTTCATAGTACATCTCAGTTTTTTGATGATCATGGTATTATTCATTAGTCATCGTGCGCTCGGACTCCAGAACAAAATGGAGTTGCCGAATGCAAGATTCGACATTTATCCAAAGTAATGCGTGCATTGTTATTTCAAATGCAAGTTCCTAAGTCTTATTGGAGTGGAAAGCTCTTTATGGTCTCAAACAATCTCCTAGGGCCTGGTTTGGCAAGTTCAATGATGCAGTTTTGAGATTTGGCATGCATCGTAGTCAAACTGACCATTCTGTGTTTTCCCTCACTTCTGTTCAATGGAAAGTATTATTGATTGTATATGTGGATGACATTATCGTTACCGGTGATGATCAACAAGGTATTGATGAGCTAAAAACCTTCTTACATCAGCAATTCCATACCAAGGATTTGGAAAAACTTCGGTACTTCTTAGGTATTGAAGTGGCCCGATCCAAACAAGGTATTAGTTTATCACAGAGGAAGTATGTGCTTGATATTCTTGAGGATACAGGTTTGTTGGGAGCTAGGTCTGTTGAGACTCCTATGGATCCAAATGTTAAATTGTCTGTTGATCAGGGGGAGCTGCTTCACAATCCTGATCAGTATCGTCGGTTGGTTGGTAAGCTCAATTATCTCACAATTACACGTCCGGATATCTCGTTTGCAGTTAGTTTGGTGAGTCAGTTTATGTCTGCTCTTCGTCGCCCACATTGGGAGGCGGGTCTTAGAATTGTGAAGTATCTCAAATTACATCCGGGACGGGGTTTGTTGTATCGAGCTAGTGGACATCTACGTGTTGAGGCGTTCACTGATTCTGATTGGGCAGGAGGACCATCTGATAGGAGGTCCACTACCGGATATTGTGTGTTTCTTGGTTGAAACCTTGTCAATTGGAAGAGTAAGAACCAGACAGTTGTTGCCCGATCTAGTGCAGAAGCCGAGTATAGAGCAATGGCACACACAACATGTGAGGTTGTATGGTTGCGATCATTTCTCGAAGAGATAGGGTTTAGTGTTCAGTTGCCCATGCCGTTGTATTGAGATAATCAAGCGGCTATTCACATTGCTTCCAATCCGGTTTTTCATGAGAGGACTAAGCATATTGAGGTTGATTGTCATCTAGTGCGTGAGAAGTTAACTGGTGGTGTGATAGCTACTCCATATGTGTCTACTGGTGCCCAGTTGGCCGACATGTTTATCAAATCACTGTTCAAGCCACGGTTAGAGTTGCTGTGTAACAAGCTGGGACTTTTTGATATTTATTCTCCAGCTTGAGGGGGAGTGTTAGAATAGTTTAGTATTTGAGTTTGTCCCACATTGACTAACTAAGTCTTGTAATAAGATGCTACATAATATAAATAAGAGTTTTATGTGTTAGGGTTTAGTAACACCCTAAACACCTCTCTTCTTTCTCTAATAACATCCTTAAAAGTTCCCACTTGAACTTAAAGAGGGTCAGTGATAAGAATTACTAATTTCCAATATTTTCCTATCATCTTGATATGTCAAAATCCTAAATCTTTCATAATCACATGCTAGCAAGTGTCCAAGAAGTGTCAAGCACATATTTATTTCTAAGTCACATAAACCAAAAAAAAAAATACATGTTGAAAGTATGTCAGACATGAGTCTGAACTAAGATTTTTATTTCTAATGGTAGACAACGATATCAGACGCTAGTCCGAGTGTGTTCGAGAAGTGTCGGACATGGACACAGACAGGCCACCATCTTTTAAGCATCCATGGCCATGCTTCTTAGAATGGAAGAGTAGCTACGTGAAGTATCAAAACATCACCTTGACTAAAGTCCCAGCATGTTCAAGAACTTGAGCAGCAAGCCTTCCAGAAGCTCTCATGCAATCTATCCCCGTTTGATCGTGCACTTCAGGTCCACTAACAATTCCAGGTGGTTTCCGAGATTTGACATAAGGAGGTTGTGGTATGTCATTTGGAACAGGTCGACGAGGAGACAATTTTCCAGGCCTTAGACGTTTACGCTTGATCCCCGCTAATTCGTCAACATTTCTGCTAATTTTATTTGATAACCAGACATTAATACAGAAGCAAGAAGCTCAAAGCTAATATTGAAAGGAAGTGAAAATCAGAGAATGCATAAAGTCTGGAATTCATACATAAACACAACCAAGATTTACACCCCATCAATATATCCAGTCATAGTCCACTGTCATAAAAAAATGACCCATATTCGCCCTATAAGTTTGAGATCGAGACACGATTCGATGAGAGAGCTTGGTTTGAATCCATATATAAAAAAAGCAGCAACCTGCACAAGCACCTATATGATACTTTGGTGGTTAACAATCTAATATTGTCACAAACCAAATAAAAGATTCTACATTTGAATCCCACCGACTACCTGATAACTAAAATAGACCCTGGCTACACATGAGTGGGCATGTACAGGACATAAACTTTATACGTATAACAAATCTCCCTCTCTCTAACAGCTTAAACTTGTAAATGAGGCATTGGTTAACAATCTGACTGCACCCCTTCTTTTTTATTGTATTTGATCTCACCGTCTACCTGATAAATCAAATACTTGCACATTTTTAGTACACTTATGGAGAGAGCCTGATTACACATGAGGAGAGTGGTGAGGCATAGATTAAAAAGTAATCCCGAAAGAAGCAATGCTAACAATCTCATAGCCTCCCACCACTTTGGAATCTAGAAAAAGTGCAGATACTGCATGAACCCCTGCTTTTTCTTTTTCCATTCTTCAAAATCTAGGAAGCAATGCTATGAAATAATTCTACACACCATGATTGAATGGCTGGAAAACATGAATTCAGAACAGCGAAAGAACATATCCCACCACAAAAAAAGAAAAAAAGAAGTTTTGAACACAAACCTTCTATTGAATAAGAGATTGGTAATGCCAGACAACGTTCTCGAAAATTGCATGGACACTGCTTTGATTCGTGCATGCGAAAAACAGAGTAGCTGTTAGTAATGTATCTTTCACAACTGAATCACAACAGCAAGTCAAAGATGTTACAGGTCTTGAGGATGCTATAACTAGCTCACTTGCAACAAGACTATAGTGGAGGGATACTCTCCCTTTTATTAGTACGTTAGCACTAGCATAAAGATGATACGAATCTGATCTAAAAAAAAAGGACGATATGAATGTCCCAATGGTCCAGAGATAATCTGATTGTAATTTTGTAGTAAGCAAAAAATGTGATCAGCCATATCCCCTAACAAATAACTACTATTACAATGTCAAAGATGTGAATCTTATTAGCAAAGCAAGAAAAAAAGCAGAAATTAAACGAACCTAACTTTAGCGATGCAATTCCCAGTGTCTAACTTGTTTGAGGTAATTTTCTGTCCCCCACCAAAACAAAGAAGCAAAAATAGAGTACAAAGAAATATCTTGAGCTGACTCAACTAACGAGAGAAAGTCATGTAATCCTAACTAGCTGCTGGATGGTTGACCAAAGGACTAAACTCCTATCCAGCAAGAAAAAATAGAGTGAACAAAAGACTGGGAGAAAAAAAAAAACACCTACTTCATATGAAGTAATGGTCTTTCAATTTCCAAGTTAATCAATGTCCAAGATTGCAGTCTTGAACTCTTCAATTGAAAGTTTGACGTGAAACATTTACATTAGGCACAGTCATGACTCATGATCCATGGAAAAATTGAAAAACTCTTTTTGGAAAGGGGTTGACTCAGTGAGAAGGCCCACGCAATTACCCAAATTCTCAAATAGGCATTTCAATTAACCTCTATGAATTCACAATCCAGCGCCAATCAATCGTACGGCTAGAACTACGAAAGATACAGATAACCGCAAGAAATTATTCCCATCTAACACGCAAGAGAAGAAACACGTGATTTCGTACGTGGAAAATCAAGGGAACTGAACCATATGTTCAAGCAGTCTCAATCAAGCAATTACAAGACACTCTTACAGAGTACTTGTGAATCTACACTCCATGTACTCGCGTGTCCCTCGCCGATTTCACATATGCCACAACAAACACATGCTTTCTGCCGCCTCAGATCTGTGAACGTATAATTATAATTTAGGGCTCCTATTTTTACACTCCCTCCATCCCATAATTTTAATCCCTTTTTGGGAATCCAATTATTTAAGGGGACGTAATCATTACACTTCAAAAAGTACAAGTTTTCAAAATTGACCTCCATTTGAAAATAGAGTTATTACTTCATCTTAAAAGACCAAGTATAAAAAAGTAAATCCATCAACTTTTGGTCTTTGACTCGTCAAAATGGACATGCATCTGACATCCAAACCAAACTTATGGGACGAAGGGAGCATTGTTTCAGGGTAGTTTAGTCAGAGTTAATTAGGGTTTATCCATTTAACCTAGTTTAGTTTTGCATTCACTGTAATCTTTTCATTATGCAATAGACATTATGTATGCTCGTCGGACCATGATCTAGTATTTATTTGTCTCTTCTACTTCAGACTTGACTCTTCAGGCTTATGCGGATGTTCATTGGCCGGTGATATTTTTTATCACAAGTCTACCTCTGGATTTTGTGTCTTTCTTGGTGATTCTCTCAATTCATGGAAAAGTAAGAAGCCAATCGTTATTGCTCACTCTACTACAGAGCATAGTTGTCAAAGGCGAAAGGCACACCGAGGCGAAAAATTCTGTAGGGCCTTAGGTGAGAGGCGCATGGCAAGGCGCGCGCCTTTTTGAACCGAGGCGCACCTATGCGAAAAAATAGGAAAAATAGCATACACCAATACTTTAAATACTAACACTAAGCCATTGAGTTTAAGACAGCATACCATCATTTGAAATTGCTCTTTCAATGATTTCTTAATTCCCATAAACTCTTGAATCTCTTGTTTTACATCGGGTGGGACTCTTTTACATGCTGTCACATCTCTATAACCTCCTACAAGAAGGTGTTTTTTAACCCGATTAACTCCTCCATTGGTTATTTTGCCACAAAAAATACATGTAAATTGGTTAGTATTCGCGAGATCTGGCATATGATGATACTTCCATGCAGGATCCGGTCTATTAGCTTCGCTCGACATCTAAAAACAAACAAGCACGTATAATTTACTTTAGCTAATAGCCTAATATACTCTTTGGAAACCCCAACATGTATGAAGAGAGAAAAAAAAATCTTAATTTCAATAAAAAAATAAAACAATGGTCGATTTGAAAGAGGCGCGCCTTTTTGTGCCTCGTCGCCTCTCGCCTAGGCTTGCCTTTTTGCGCCTAGGCTGCGCCTTTTTCAAGTCGCCTCGCCTGGGATCACCCCAGGCGCAATAGGTGCGCCTTGCTGTGCCTCTCTCCTAGGCGCGCCTTTGACAACTATGTTGCAGAGGATGAGTATCGTGCTATGGCCCATGCAACCACAGAAGTGATTTGGCTCCGCTGGATTTTATCGGATATAGGTGTCGCTCTCTCTTCCTCTAGGCCTCTTTATTGTGCTAATAAGAGTGCTATTCAGATTGCCCATAATTTTGTTTTCATTAAGCGCACAAAGCATATTGAAATTGATTGTTACTTTGTTCGCCACATCTTCAGTCAGGTACTATTGCTCTACCGTTCACCTTCTCTTCCCTTCAATTGGCTGTCTTCTTCACAAAGACACCGGCGCTCGGTTTCGTTTCCTCCTTGGCTAACTCTCGATGCTCTCCAGTTTCAGTTCCTGTTAGTTTATATTGTTTCTAAGGGTAGTATAGTCGCAGTGTTAATTAGGTTTTTCCTTTTTGACGTAGTTAGTTTTGTATTCACTACAATCTTTTCATTATGGAATATTCATTATGATGTTCTCCCTTTTGCAAGTTATCAAGATCCACAAGGTTGAACCTCGCATCCAGAATCCACCATAGAACTTCAATGATGCTGCGTCAAATCTTAAGCACGGGCCGTTCAAAATGCACCTTAGAACTTTTTCCTTAATTATTTCACACTTAGGGACAGGAAAATATTGGAACTGAGGTCTTCCATGAAGCGCTTCCTTTTTGTTCAATTGTTGCAATATTGACAACTCAGGCAGCAAACTTTAATCCTCAACTCCTAAAAAGTATAGACTCCACTCGATTGGCATAGAGGTTAAAATCTTGCAACCTTTCAATTTTAAGCAATTATTACCAAAAAAACACTTCCTAATGCTTGAAACCTTACTTCTGGCCTAAGAAGCATGGACACGTCTACAGGCCTCACGCATTCGTGTCCGACACGTGTCGGTGACGGACACGACACAATACTATCCAGACACGGGTAGGACATGCTTAAATACTTGTCTAACTTTTTTCTTGTATTTCTTTTATTCAAACACATTGTAGATAGTCTAGGACACGTTGGCAAAACTCGTAGAACATGCTAAGGACACATAAAAGGTTAAATCTACTTTTTAAAACTTGGCCATGAGTGAAAATTTCCACCAGTGTGTAGTTCATGTATACTTATATGTGGACTGCTAATTTATCTTCATTGCATTGTTCTTAAATTTGATAGAAATAACGATTTGATCATTTGTATGAATTCATCTCATACCTCTATGATATGAATACATTTTATATTCGACGTGCCCGACTGTCCGTGTCCTAATTTTTGAAGAAATAATGTGTCCGCCTGTTCGTACCGTATCGTGTCCGTATCTCGTATCCGTGTCCGTGCTTCTTAGCTTCTGACACTTGCAAAACCTTCAGTTTTTTCTTTTCAAGATCATTTAAGTTCAACATGGATTCAAAAACAAAAACAAAAACTGAAATGCTAGAGACACAATGAAGAAACATCGATGCCCTCCAAAGCAATTCTCAATGCCCTCTCATGCATAGGATCGGGAGAAGTTAGATTTTGTTTGAATTCACTGTTTATTGGAATTTGGGTTTAGTGATGGTAGTTTTGGAGGATTTGGTATTAATGTTGAATCAGAAAAAAGAAATGGCATTGTGGTTATAGATTTTGTTTGAATTGGGTTTCGAATTTTTGGTCTTTTTTTTTTTTTTTTTTGCTGTGTTAAAATGGTGGGACCTAAGGATGACGTCATGCCACATCATCCGTTGTGTTCTTCGTTGTGTCTCTAACATTTCCGCAAACAAAAAATGACTCGTAAATGATATGCTAAATACAACTCTAAACGGGAAAAGGTTACGTATTGATCAAGAGATTGCTGAACGAGATTGCCAATCTACATTGGGGGGACTCCAAAACCAAACAACAATGATTGCCCATGTTACTAGGGAATTTCAACCTGAAGCTAGCTCTAATCCTTTACCAAGTAGAATCAACACAGTCACAAGCCTTCTAATTTTTTCGAAAAAAATTCGCATCTAGGTGGAGAAAACGTTCGTACCAAATCATCCCTCTCTCATATGAAGTCTCCCTTGTCTAGACAATTGATCACCCCATTCACTCGTAATTATGTTCTAGCCAAGCTACCATTCTAAGCACTCCTTTAGTTTTTCTTTTCATCTCCATTCCATCTCGGCTATCACCAGTCTATCAACAGATTGGACAGAGAAAAGTTTGAACCAATCTTGCCATTAAGGGAGCACGCTCAACAATTATTTATCCTAGAATCGTGCTAGATAAACTTATCACAAGCATTGGGAATCCACATACTAAGTGTACTTATGAATAAAAAGAACAACAATCAAAACTGTCTTTTGACAGTTTATAATGCCACAACAATTAGTCACTACCAATTTCATGCATTCTACAAGGGTAAACCATATTGCTTTGACAAAAGGGAGTTCGTCCATCCTCAAACTTGAACAAACACCTTTTCCAATCCTAAAGCCCCTCTTCTTTGTGATTGTTGTAGTTCAACCTCCAGGCGATAGGATTCCTCATGGACATCCTTCCATTGATGGATAAAAAGGCTTCCTCACGAACACAATCCTGAAGCTTTAGTTTATGCCTGCCTTTATGGAAAAGGTCATCTAGAGCAGAATGCATAAATATAAGAGCTTCTCACCCTAATAATATTGTGATTCCCTAGAAAAAAAAAATGCACTAACTCCTAACTCCCTTCCAATATACTCGCTAACATATAATTTTGAATAGCAATTGTTTGAAACCGTAGTGGTGCATTTACTTTGAACTAATGGCGAATAACCTCAATCAAACAACTAACTCAGAAACAATTAACCTCAAAGATTTCAAACATTTAAACCAAGGAGGTTTCGATTGGGAAAAAAAAACCTTACATTCTATCTCTACAAGACACCAAGGATTAATTTTCAAAAACAAGATCCCAATCAATATCGAAGGGATACTGATTATTAAACTCTTAAAAGCTACACTTAAAACCAAGAAACCAAATCCCAACCGTAAATCATGACAAAATCTTCAATCTCACCCACCCTAAGAAAATAAATATCTTCAAGCATTGAACCCCAAAGCAATTAATGTAGGAACTCAAAGGGCTAACTACAAAGTTAATTACATGGTTATAAAAATCATAAACACATGGTAGAAGCCTACTTGACATCACAATTCAAATACCAAAGGGCCAAAACGATGAAGGAATGAATACTTGAATTGCAGCAATAAAGTGTGCTTTAAAGGCACTAGCAAGCATAACCCTATCATCAACACTAAAGACTTGTAAACTCTAAACCTTATTATAATGACAAACGAAAGCTTCATCCTTCTGTCAGATCCTTAGAAAGACAAGAAGATGCACCCAATTAAGTCCCAAAGAATTCAATCGTACAATTCAAGATGGCCTCTAAAACAACAATAGGCAGCAACAATTGCCCAAAAACTTTCATTTTGTCGTAGAAGGAAGGATATTCTTAGCGGGACATGGTGTGCCCAATCATAAAATGTTACACCTTCTTGCTATACCATTTTGTGGTGAATGTTATAATGTGGGACACTGTAACATAAGTTATTTTGAAAATATCAGGACACCTCGAAAATTATGGCGAAAATACGATGTATCCTGTGGTAAAAATCATGTCATAACAAAAAAATTATTTTTGCTAAGCAATTTGTGATTTTTGCCATGCCTTCTTGTGGGTAATGTTACGCATTTTCTTAGCGATAGTCAAGCGCATAAAGAAAGCCTATTTGTACTATATGATAAGCACATTTCGACAATCAATTGCTTAATGTATATTTCATTCCCATTAGATTGCAACAGAGAACTAGGCGCGAATAGTAAGCGGCATATATGAATGTGTATATGTATACATAGGAATGAACTAAAAGCGTAGTAAAATAAAGAGAGCAAGTAGATGAAGAAGAAGAAGGGACCTGGATTATAGCGGAAGCTTAGACGAAGAGGCCGTGTCGACCGAACCAAACCAGAGTCTCCGAAAAACGTAGTGAGGATACGAGGATTAAGAGACGAAGAAGCGCCTTTGCCCAACATCATGCACTCTCTCCTCAAACCGGCGACACACACTGTCTCTCTCTCTCTCTCTCCCTCTCTTCTTATCGGCTCCGACTGTGATGCCCCAAACTCCCAAAGCAGCAAACCCAAAAAAAAAAAACATAACCTATATATTACTCACTGTTATCCACCACCGAAGGCTTACAAAAGAGAGGCCATCCAATTTTTGTGTTTAGTCATTTGTCACTTTTTGCCGATTTTAAACTTCAATTGGAATTAGGCACGTTGGTTTTCTTGTAGTTTAGGCACAATGATATGCCTTTATGGTCTTTTGGCTAAATTAGGCATTTCAGTCCCTAGAGTTTGATGATTCGGTATTTCTGATCTCCTTTTTTTTAACAGTTGGCATGAGACTCTTCATTAAAAAAACAATCACATAAACCCTTCGGGAAACAACCAACGGGCATCAAACTCGTGCGAAGCACAACGCGTTGAACCTAGTTATAAATAAAACAAAGCTTTGAAATGCTATCCAAATCGTAGTGTTGGTTTGATGGTCTCTTTTCTACTCCAGCAGACCTCTTTTTTCCTCTTTTATTTTCTTCTAAATTTTATTTTTTTTTAACAAGTCTAGAATCACACTTAAAATACACACGCTCTCGTAAATGTATAGGGCCAAACAAACTTGTGATAATTTATATATGTGTTTATGCAAATGTATGTGCATTTCTGTAAAGACCCGTAAAATTATATTATTTTCGTAAATAACAATAGGTCAATGTGTGGAAATGTGAAATACGTATAAGAGATGGGTTGCAATGTGCTAGAGGTGAAAGGGGACTAAAATGGTTTACGCATGTCACATGTGAGTTTTTAGTGCAATTCTTGCAACTCTTTTAAATTTGTGTGGCGTGTGTGTATTATAATGTGTGTGGTGGAGAAAGAGAGAGACAAAGCTCATCTCCTTCCCCAAAAATCTAGTCGGCCCTCTCTCTCTCCTCCATAGCTACACAAACTCATTTCCTCCATCAAAACAAGGCAAACCTTAAGCTCCAACCTCAGTCCCTTCACAAAAGCTTCTCCAAATCTCGTGCTCTACGCGTCGGTGTCATTATTTCACTCGGGAGTTGAGAAAATCTTGCTTGGATCTTGAAGCTAGGGTTTGGGTTATGCTTCTTGGTGGCTTTTCTAGCTCAATCACAAGAGGTAGGGGAATATCTTTCAATTTTCAATGTAAATAGGATGTATTTATATGCAAAGTCATTGTTTGTGATCAATCTTCCCTTGTTCTTGTTAAATCATGTTGTGAGACTAAGTTCTAGCCAATTTATGTTGAAGTCTACCTATTACATGCTCTCCTATATGATTCCCAAGTCATTTGGTCACCACACTGATCATACCTTGTCCACATGCCTTTGTTTGATTGAGGATTTGAAGGAACCTTTTCAAAATCTTATTCTAGTTGCCTTTGATTTGGGGAAAACTTAGTAAATCAAGCCATTTGATCATGCACTATGTTAATGTGTTGTTGGACCTTTGAATTATTGCCTAGCATACTCATTTAAACCCTTGAAATAATCTAAACCAAGTCTCACTCGAAACCCTTGAATCTGTCAAAAATAATTTTGCACGTCGTGGTACTGGTACCTATTAGACAGGTACTGGTACCTGTCAAACATCAGAAATTCTGCCCGCTGTGGTACCGGTACCTGTTAGACAGGTACCGGTACCAAGGACAAAAGTGAGCGACTACCTCCATTATATGTGAACGTGTTATAATCATACCGATTTGACTTGAAACACCTTGAGATACGTGTCATGAGTATAATTTATCGTATTTGATGATTCATTAAGTTTGCTCGGGGCCCGTGTTGCGTATTTGACACATAACGACACTAACTTGATAAATACCGATGGCAATAGGATTTTGAACGTTGAATTGAGGTGAGATTATACATGGACACCGAAATGACACCAACAAACATGAAAATGATGATGGAAATGTGATAATGATGACACATGGCTCAAAAGGGTCTGCCCGGAGTGACACGGGGCCCGAAAGGGTGTGCCCGGAGTGACACTGGGCCTATATGGCGTGCCCGGAGTGACACTGGGCCTATATGGCATGCCCAGTGTGACACGGGGTCTTTATGGTATGCCCGAAGTATAATAAATGAAATAAATGGATGAGAAGCATGACATGAATGTTTTGGGACGCATGTGACGTGTCGGATATGGATCGGGTACGACGGGGCGGTACTTGGTCTATGTTGGTGGTTATCGATCTTTGTGACTACCATAGCCCGTTCGCATGATTCTATTATTCTTATTAAATGATTTCCTTCCTCATTGACTTAAATTGGCAATCCTTGAACCTTGTGTTATTCTTAGTCCTTATCTAGGAATTTCTTGGTCTTATCGTATAATTAGCCTCCTTGTTTGTATGTCATAAGCATCTCATTTCCATTTAGAATCGATAGATATTTTCCTACTGGGCTAGTGAGCTCACCCTTATAATTTTCAGGTACCTAACATGGAAAAGAATGACATGGCTTGTGGATGTGCTTGCATGATCATGTTGAAAGCTCATTGGACTAGTTATTCGCTCATTTTGGATTTGTAATACTTTGGAAAAGAAGAACCTTGTAATTTGAGTTATCATTTTTCTTTTGACAAAGGCATGTAATAACATTATGCACTTATGTAATATTAATTGGGGTTACGATAGACCCTTTGACTATCCCGTTTGACTTTAAAATGTAAATTGACTATGACCTTGAAGTGATTGGTTTCAACGTGGATTATCTATATACTCTATTTGTCAAAAATTGGGGGCGTAACAATTTTCAATGTGGTTCTAGACATTTTGTTTTTACGTTATTGATCCACAATATTACGAAGCGGAGTAATTCCACACTTCCCAAATTGATATATAAATTCTCTTTTTTGTCTTTTAGTAAAAAAATTATGTGTAAAAGTTTGACTAAAAGACAAAAAAAAAGTGTGAATTCTGGTGTCTGGTGAAATTTATAGATACGTACATAAGGAACTTAGGATGCCCCTTTAAATGACCGAAATGAAATTATCTTTGGTTAACCTTTAGAGATAGTTTGATGTTTAACTTAAACTCTACATGGGATAATTAGATTTGACGGTGATGTGTGAAAGAAGTTGGGCATAATACCGCAGCTGGATGGATGGACTCTATCAAGAGGTCACGGGACATGATCGAGGGCTAGTGCTTAGTTTGGGTTTTAATAGTTGACATGGGGGCTAAGAAGCCTGAGTTTTATTTATTGGATCATAGGACCAACGACGGGTGTATATACCTGAGAATTTGAGATTTAGAGAATAGGAATTTGTGCTTAGAAGTGGTACCAGAGATAGTGATACTAGTAGAGATTAGAAAAGTTTGGTTTGCGTGGTTTGGGCATGATTTGGTTACAAGTGTTGCTCTGGGACTATGTTAGTTTGAGCTAAGTCGATAATTTGTAAACACCCCCACCTTGGTTGTCCGTAACGCTTAGGCCCTTTGATTGTGCCTTCGCCAGATGATGAACATGTTGGTACGGTTTTATCCATCTCGAGAAGATGGACTTGATGCAAAGATTTTTTACGGTAGCCTATCGTCGTTTCCTCATACCCGGATTTTCAAGGATGTTTGAAAAACCTTTTGTTGAAATTCCCAAAAAATATTTTTAATGAGTTCCGGACTGAGTGCTTCTTAAAATATTGAGTGATTTTATTCCGCAAAAGTATTTTATTTTTAATCCACAAAAAATATTAATTTTAGCCCAATTTATTGCTATTTTTTGCCAAAAGATCAGCCCGAAAAGCGTCAAAACGGACCCGAACCCGACCCGAACGAGCTCGAAGCAAAACCAGGAGCAGAGCCGGTCTGGCTCCAACCCAGGGTCGGTCCGGCCTTAGCGGAAAATATATATTTTTTATGCCAGAACCTTCTAGATTTGCGTGCCACCGCCTTTGGGCACGAAAAACGCGTATTTTGGTCGTCCCACATCGCCTAACAAATCCTTTTGTCACCTGGAATCACCCTATATATACCCACCTTCACCTAAGGTTTCAAGCATCCTGAAAACACTTGTAAAACCTCTTAGCAGGTAGAGTGTAAACTCCTCTCTGGACTAAGAATCAAATCTTGGTCCAAATTTTGGAGTAGTTCGGTTAGTTCTTTTTCTCTTCGACGCCGGTAGGCTGCCGGAGAGAGGTCGAGCATCAAGGCCTTCTTTGCGGAGGTGGTCTAGTTCAGTTCGGTAGCTTCCTGAGGGCGACTGGTCTAGTAAAGGTATGTTTCCTTTTTTTATTTTCTTTATTGTTTAGTTTGGTTTAGTTTAGTTTAGTTTTTTTAATTAGTTTAGTTTATTTGTTTATTTTATTTATGCACTTTATTTAGTATGCATATTTAGGATTTATTCATTTGTGCTTAGTTCATGCATAATTTTGAACTTTAATTCAATGTTCAGATTAAATATTTTTAGCATGTGAAATTACTGTTTTGCCCTTGCATAGTTAAAGTAGTTTAATTATTGTCTTGCATGCACACACCCACACGTAATTAGTATGTACGCATGATTTAATTACCAGCACTATCGTTACTCTGTCCGAGTGGAACCTCGCACATAACATATCCTGTTGTTATGCTGCCAGTCCGGATATTCAAAAAATTCGCCTCTTAGTTGTTACTTTGTTAGCATGCATATTTACGCTTTCATCCTTGTTGTTATGTTGTCCGCATTACTGCATGAATATTGTCAGTTTACAGTCGTTATGCTGCCCATTTGTTCCCAGCCTGTCAAATTACTATTTTACCCTTGCATTCGCATATGGCATAGTTGATTAGTTGTTTCGCCCTTATGGTCTTTCCATAAGTAGCAGCATGCATATAGTTTCCATATTTAGAAAGTTTCTATTTTAGGAAAGTTTCCTAATTCATGACATGTCCAGCATGCATATAGTTTCCATATTTATATAGTTTCCATTTTAGGAAAGTTTCCTAATTTGATCATGTTTCCTGTTTCAAGCTCGTGTTTTGTTCATGCATGCATGCATAATGTTCATTTAATCGTGTTTAGTTTGTTATTCTGTATAGCATGAGCCCCTTTTCAGTTCAAGGCCATATCATGTTCCCGTTAGGATAGAGCCCCTAGAAGTAGGCGCACAATCTGGCATTCGCAACGGTGGATTAATCCTTTTTGTTTTGCATATGTTAGTTTCATGCGAAGAACCGAGGGTAATCGCTTATCATCGCTTATGGGTGTAAGATAATAATAAGCTATTTAGCCTCGAGTCCCCGTTCATAGGATGTTTGTCTTTCCTTCTTGTGTGCTGCATCTGACGGAGGTGGTTTTCAACTGGCTATTTTTCCCTCTTGCAAAAAGATAACCATTTTCGAAAACGTTTTACTAAAATCCACCTATCCGTTTGCTTGAGTCTCATGCATTTAGGGTAGTAACAAATCGAACCAATGGTGATGAGTAGAGGCCAATCATTTGATTGGGCGGAGTGGCTTCCTAACACCTTCCCACTCGGTACCTTAGCCCCCGGACCCGTATGTGGTGACAAGGATCGAACCTATCCATATATAGAGTCATTCACGGTTCTTGGACCTATAACCAAGTGGCGACTCTGGTCTTCGCTGAGTATTCGTGATCCGAATATTCGGTAGTGCATATGGTCATCAGTCCAGCATAGAGATAGAGTATCGACGCTGCATTGAGTGCCCTTTTTGGCAACGAAAAACCATGTCCGGTCAACACCCCCCCCCCCTCCCCCCGGCGATGGGGGAGAGGCCCGGTCGGGGGCGCTCACAGTGGCGACTCTGCTGGGGAGTTTAGATAAGAGGGCTAAACTTCAAAGTGTCATTTGTTTAGGATAGTTCACGTTTTCTTTATCTTTTTGCATTGTTAAGTAGCCTCGGTCGAGGAACTCGGCCACCCCCGATATGATAAAAAGGTTGAAAGACCTTAACTTGCTCGGTACCCTTTTTAAGACCACCCAAGCTTCTAGTTCATACAGTCAGCATTCGAACTACTCCCTCTGTCCCACTTTGTTTGCTCACTATGAAACTACGTACAATTTTCAAACTAAAAATTAATGTATTTATCAAAATAATTTTTTGAATTTTTTTTGCACCGTATTAAAGTTTTCAATGAGATCTATCAAACAAGATCCATATTGATTAGAAAATTATTTTTGCAAGTACATTATTTTTTAGTTTGAAAATTGCACGTAGTTTCGTAGTGAGCAAACAAATTGGGACGGAGGGAGTAAAACCTTTAGGAAATCACCCTGTAAGGCATATCGTGGCTTTTGTGCTTGCATTACACCACTTGTTTGCTTAAGCTTGTTTCATAAGTATCATTAAGATGGGGCGTCAGTGACTTGTACCGGTATTGATGGAAGTTCTGTTCTACTCTTCAGATTGAGCGTAGAGATCGAAGACCTACTGAGCCCCTTTGGCAACGCATTAACGAACGTTTAGATAGGAATCTCGGTAGTGATCCATCAGTTTCTCCAGTTTTCCCCTCTACAATCCCTCCGACCGAATTACCTCTTCCAGGAACCTTCCTCTCTAAAACCTCATCATCTGAAACCTCTGAAACCTCTGAAACCTCAATGGCAGACGACGAATCCCTAACCATGAAGGACTTGATTGAGATGATGGCTGATCTCAAGACTGTTGTGGCCACTATACATAGAGATTTGATCACCATAAAAGTTCCTGGCCTTGAACCATTTCGACTTGAGGATGGACCTCCAAAGGAACCAACCACCGATGACGTAGTGAAGGAGCAGATGGGTAAGATTGAGAAGATCGAGTAGGCTTTGAGGAATACCAAGGGCATTGATGGACACATGCTGGACGTGAAGGGACTTTGCATGTTTCCTAATGTAAAGTTACCTGAAAAGTTTAAGATGCCCGACATGGAGAAGTTTGATGGTACTGGAGATCCGGTAGTGCACCTAGGAGTTTTGGTGAGTTCTTTAGCACCCATGGGTATGAGCAATGAACAGCTTGCTCAGCTATTTCCAAGGACCCTTTCTGGCATGGCACTAAGATGGCTAATGAAATTGGACAAGTCTAAGACTCGCACTTGGGAGGATATTGGGAATGCGTTTGTGGCACAATACTCGTACAATCAGCAGTTGGATATGACTATCCGTTACTTGGAGACTACTCGCCAAAGCAATAAGGAAAGCTTCTCTGAATTTATAACTCGCTGGAGAGGCAAACCAAATAAGATGACAGATAGACCTACAGAGAAAGATCAAGTTCGGATGGTCATTAAGAATTTGCAATCCCACTTGAAGAAGCATCTGATTGTGCAGCCTATTCGCACGTTCAAAGACTTATTCGATGCTAGCATTCATGTAGAGGACGCCATCCATTCAGGAGATTTGGATAAGAGAAAAAGTAGTAGTGCAAAGCCTAAGAGGTATGGCGGTATTGGTGTGAACCCAATCAATGGCAATCACTAGTGCCAAAACCGCTGAGGTCCATGCACCGGATATGCAAGTGTTGCAAAGCTTGAAAGGAACCAAGCCGAGAAGGGAGTTTACCTTATTAGGCAGTATGACTTTAACAGAAGCAATGGAAAGACTGGTATAGGCTGGACACCTTAAGCCTCTTGAATCCATGGCATCCCCAAACCCACTACCATCCTTTTACAACGCCTCCCAATTCTGTGCCTCCCACCAATCCCCATGCCATACCACAGATAAATGTATACGCCTTCACCACGACACTCAGGACCTCATTGATTCCAAGAAAATCGCACCACCCTCTGCTAGCAAACCCTACATCACCACTAACCCCTTGCCTGAACACCGTCTCATCCAAAATAACCATGCCAACTTCATCCAAACCGACTCAGATGACTTCAACCGAAAAACCCTGATCCCGCCCACCTTTGACCCTGAAGCCGAAATCCCGCCTTTATCAGTCTTTACCAATGAGAATGTACCAGAATGGGTGCTAAGAAAGATGGAACGAGAAGAAGATGAGGAGTATACCCAAGAGGAAGAAGAGATAGGAGATATGCTGCTAGGCTTGGCTTTATCTGGTAACCCTGATGCTACATTTGGATGGGCTGATGCCCCAGAATTTACCGGTTGCAGTGGATGGGGACCTGATTTCCCCGAGGATAAGAGGTTGCGGCGATCTTCCTTATGATATCCCGATCTGACGAGTTTGATGTGATAGTTAAAGCAGGGGATGTGCCAGACACCGATGACGATGATTGTGTGACTGACAACACTGATAACCATTGTTGTAACTCAGATTATCCCGAGATAACCACCCTTTCTAACCCTGATTTCAAACCTGAAGAGCAATCCCCTAAACCAAAACCAAAATCAGAAGATTGGATGGATTCAATGGATCAAATTGCCATGAGATTTCTATTTACAAGTACTAAGGGCTGAGTAGATGATTGTGTTATGATGCTGACTAGTGAAGACAATGGAAAAGATCTATCAAGCATGTTCGTGAATGCTGCTGGAGAGCTTAGTAGCTGGACTTACGAGGAAACTCTAGTGGAAGTCAAGTCATTTGAGTCGTTTGATTCTGATTCTGAGTCTAGTAGTAGTAGTAGCAGTGAAAATAAATCGAGTCAGTTCGGTGATGAGTCAAAATTGGCAGAGTCTGTTAAGACCGGGTCATTAGTTAAGCCCGCGTCTCATTTTTATTTTGAGTTTGAGTCAGATGTAGTCCCTCTATCTTCAGATATTAATAAAATTGATGTTGAGTTTGCTTATATCATTGTGTCCGAAATTAATTATGTGGATCCTAATAATTCTGATGAATATGAGGAAGAAATCCCAAAAGCCCTTAGAAATATGATATAGTCGGAGGAAGAAAGAAAAGCTAAGCCCATAGTGAATGAGATAATCTTTGTGAATCTAGGTGATGAGAGTGACCCTAAGCTGGTTCAAATTGGCTCCCCTCTATCATTTGAAGAGCGAGAAGAGTTGATAGAAGTGCTAAAAGAATTCAAGGACGTATTTGTTTGGTCTTATGAAGACATGCCTGGAATAGACCCTGAGGTAGTACAACACCGGATACCACTTAACCCTGACGCTAAGCCTATAAAGCAGAAGCGTCGTAGGATTAGGCCCGACTGGTTGCTAAAGATCAAAGAAGAGATTTCTAAGCAGATCAATGCAGGATTCCTGATGGTAACCAAGTACCCTCAGTGGGTGGCCAACATAGTCCCAGTGCCTAAGAAGGATGGACGTATCAGAGTGCGTGTCGGCTTTCGAGATCTGAACAAGGCTAGCCCAAAGGATGATTTCCCTTTACCGCATATTGATACTTTGGTGGATAACGCCGCAGGACAGGCCTTGTTATCTTTTATTGACCGATTCTCTGGATATAACCAAATTTTGATGGCACTCGAGGATAGGGAGAAGACAACCTTTACCACCCAGTGGGGAACCTTCTGTTATAGAGTGATGTCATTTGGATTGAAGAACGCTGGAGCCACCCCAGAGGGCGGCCACCACTCTGTTGCACGACATGATCTGCAAAGAGGTGGAGGTGTATGTGGACAATATGATTGTCAAGTCGAAAGACAGGGCAGGACATACTCCCGCATTCAGGAAGTTTTTCGAGAGGTTGAGGAAGTATACGACGAGGCTGAACCCCCAGAAGTGCACATTTGGAGTTACCGCAGGGAAGTTGTTGGGATTTATGATCACAAAAAGAGGAATAGAAGTGGATCCGACTAAGATCAAAGCCATTTTAGAAATGTTGCCACCAAGGACTGAAAAGGAGGTGAGGAGTTTCTTGGGAGAAGTACAGTATATAAGTCGGTTGATTTCTAAGTTGGCAATACCTGTGAGCCTCTGTTCAAACTGCTAAAGAAGGGAGTGAAGTTCAAATGGAATAAGGAGTGTGACGCGGCATTTTAGGGAATTAAAGATTATCTGCATAACCCACCTGTGTTGTCTCCTCCTCAAAAAGGAAAGCCCATGATTTTATACATGTTCGTCACTGATACTGCTATGGGATGTATGCTTGCTCAAGAGGATGATAATGGAATAGAACATGCCGTCTATTACCTAAGCAAGAAGATGCTTGGGTACGAGGTTAACTATACGCAGCTAGAGAAAACATGCTGGGCTTTGGTTTGGGTGACCAAGCACCTCTGGCATTACATGTTGTCTTATCTGGTTAGGCTAGTTTCTCGCATGGACCCCATCAAGTATTTGTTTGAGAAATCGGCTTTGATTGGAAAGATAGCGCGTTGGCTGTTGCTGTTATCAGAATTCAAAATCAAGTTCGTTACTCGGAAATCGGTTAAAGGAAGAGCTATCACATAATTTTTATCGGACCATCCAATAGAAGGGCCAGAAGATTTAGAATTTGAGTTCCCGGATGAAGGATTGTTGCAAGCCTCGAGTGAAGTGTGGGAGTCATATTTTGACGGAGCCTCTAATCAGAATGGATATGGGATCGGGATACTTTTGGTGTCCCTAGATGATTCTCACACTTTGCTTGCGTTTAAGTTGAATTTTGAGGTCACCAACAATGGAGCAGAGTATGAAGCTTGTATAGCCGGCATGGAGGCCGCGTTGGCATTAGGATTGAAAAGTTTGGACATTATAGGGGATTCCGCTTTAGTCATTTCTCAATCAACTAATGAATGGAAGGTGAGGGAACCAAAGATGAAGTTGTAGCAGGATAAGCTCCAGTAGTTGATTCCCCACTTCGAGATGGTCTCGTTCACGCACATCCCTCATGAACAAAATAGATTTGTCGATGCTCTCGCAACGCTAGCCTCGATGATTGAATTTCCTGTAGGTGCCAAGGTTAGACCATTATTGATCGAGCAGAAAGACACTCATAATTACTACACTGTTGCTACTATCTCTGAGGAATTTAACGGTCTGCCTTGGTTCACCGACATTAAGAATTACATTGGAAAAGGAGAGTATCTAGAGGGAGCAGACGAGAAAGACAAGAGAGCCATTCGTAGACTGGCAGCCCAGTTTATCCTCTATGAGGACGAGTTGTACCGTCGGTCATATGATGGTGTTCAGCAAAGGTGCATTGATAGAGATCAAGGGAAAAGGACAATGGAGGAGATCCACGTTGGAGTGTGCGAACCCCATATGAATGGACACATGCTTTCAAAGAAGATTTTGAGGCAAGGATATTATTGGACCACCATGAAGGCTGACTGCACAGAGTTAGTAAAGAGATGTCACCAGTGCCAGATCCACGCTAATCTCATCCATTCACCGCCGCACGAGCTATATTCTACGACCACACATTGGCCATTTTCGACATGGGGATAAACGTTATTGGAGAAATCAAGCCTAGCTCTTCAGACGGACACAAGTATATTTTGGTGGCTATAGACTATTTTACCAAGTGGGTTGAGGCTACCCCTTACACGGTGTTGAATGCGGCTGAAGTTGTGCACTTTATTGAAAGGAACATTGTTTGTAGGTATGGGGTCCCGCACGAAATCGTATCAGATCATGGGTCGCATTTTAAGAAAAAGGTATTGGAGCTGTTGAAAAAGTACAAGATCACTCACCACAAGTCATCCACGTATTGTCCTCAGACCAACAGAGCGGTTGAAGCGGCCAACAAGAACATCAAGAGCATACTAAGGAAAACTATTCGTAAGTTGCGAGAATGGCATACACAGTTGCCTTTTTCTTTTTGGGGATATCGCACATCTATTCGGACGTCAACAGGGGCAACCCCATACTCATTAGTGTACGACATGGAGGCGGTACTCCCTATAGAGTTAGAAGTGCCATCTTTAAGGATCATAATGGAGCAGAAAGTACCCAAAGCATTCTGGTTAAGGGAAAGGTACGAGGAGTTGGCATTGATGGACGAAAGGCGCCTCCAGGCTCTGTATCAATCGCAAGTATACCAGAGAAGGGTCGCTAGAGCCTTTAATAAGAAAGTGCGTGCTCGGAATTTGAAGGAAGGCGACATGGTTTTGAAGGAGATAAATGGACTAGTGTCTGATCCAAGAGGAAAATTTTGGCCACATTGGGCTGGCCCTTACATCATCAAGAAGATCTTTAGTGGTGGAGCTACACGTTTAGTGGATTTGGACGGGAACGAATTTACAGAATTGACTAACTTGGACAACTTGAAGAAGTATTACCCTTGAGAGAAGCCCGCTAGGTTGAAAACCCGAAAGGGCGGCCTAGGCAAAAATTAGGGTTGAAAAAGAAAAAAAAGAAAAGCTAGATTGAAAACCCGAGAGGGCGGCCTAGGAAAAAATAAAAAATAAAATCAAAAAATGAAGAAGAAAGAAAAAAGAAAAAAAAAGTGAGCAAAATACCCGAGTGACCCAAAACCCTCGAACTATGTTATGGCCTGATTCTCCTTTGGGGATACGTAGGCAACCATCATGGTTCGGCCATTCCAAGTTAGTAATTCGTCCCGTCCAGAAAAAGAGTTATTTCGGAGGCAAGACACACGCTAAGGATTTCAATCGGAATAGAGACACTAGGGGCATTTTTTCCCACGAGGTGATTGTTTGAAGGATTAGTTAAGGGTTTAAGTTGGAATTTCGTTTGATCGATGAAGGATTCGGTGTGAATTAGCGGATATTTCCTTGAATTTTTAGAGCATGATATCAAGAGTGAGCCGATGCGCGAGCATAGTTGGAAAATTATAAGGGAATTCTCATTGCTAGAAATACTCATACTAGAGGCATAACTGCCAATTTTCCTAAGACAAAGTCATAAACTAGGGGCATAAAAAAAAGAGGGAACATCAATTAACTAAGGGCATAATGAAATAAGCAAACGAGAAAAACAAGCATCTTCATTCTTTTATGTCTTCCGAGTCTCCCATTCCTTCAGTCATGTCGTAGTCCGGATTAATACCACCGAACCAAGGCAAACTGGGATCAACGTCCATAGTGGCACCAGGAGTGAGAGAAAATTCCAGCTCAACATAATAATCGTTATCGGGTTGCACAATAAGGACGCCAAGGGCAAGCATTCTCCGGTTGGCCCAAGTTGTTGGGGAGTGCCGCCATTCCTCAGGGAATCGCACAATATCCACATCATAAAGCATCTCAAAAGTTTGCGCATGAGCAAATTGGCGTTGAATCCGACCAGGAAAGTAGACAGTGGAAGCCCGTAAACCCAAGAGCATCACCAGGCCTGGAGCAAACAATTCATTGATCATGGGACCCTCACGAAAGTTTTGCAACCTCCACTGGATATTGTGTGGCTCCCTCGCCTTAAGCCATTGAACCCACTGATCCTCATGAGTACAGTAATCACGGACGGCATAGCTCAAGTACTTCACAAGAGTATAGTCCTCGATCACCTGAGTAGTGGTAAGCTTGAGTTGGTCACTCAACCACATCTGTCAAAAAAGAAAAAAAAAGAAAGAAAAAAAGAGTAAAAAAAAAAGGAAAAAAAAAAGAGAAAAGAAAAAAAAAAGGGAAGTTTATTTATATGGAAAGTACTTGGAGGAGTGACCAAAGCAAGAGTTACCTGAAGAAGTAAAGGACTCCCACCAATATCCACCGTCGGATTAAACCAACGTGCCTCAAGAGAAATTAGAGTTTCCGCCAGGACAGTGGGGATAGGATTCCTCCCCCCAAGCATCTGAGCAACCACCTCAAGAATTCGGACGCTAGCTTTGCCATGACCATCAACCAAGAGGAAACCGGCCACAAAACAAATAAGGAAGGCATTAAGACGGCGCTGCTCGTATTGTAAATTACCCGGACGTTTGTTTACCCGAAAGTGCTCTAAGAGTCCGAGAACGGCAAACTCCCCGTTAGATGTTAGCCTTTTGCATGTGGGTTTGGTCAAACCACAAAGACTTTGGAGAGTCTCCCTAAAAGGACAATAGGAAAGAGGAACCACCGGTGGACCGTTAAGCTCCATGCCCGCAAGAAATTTAAACTCATCAATAGTGGGGCAAAGCTCTTCCATATTGAACCTAAAGACATGATGGCTCCCATCCCAAAAATGGGCAGCCACACACAAAAGAGAAGGACGAGGAAGCAATCACGAAAGTTCGAGCAATGCCCCAACACCGCAAGCACCCAACCGAGCCCGTTCTACCCCAGTAAGCTCGGACCTCCAAGCCTCTAACTTAAGCACGAAGGTAGGATCCATGGAAAAGGAGGAGGAAAACAAGAAGAAGGGCTGGTTTTGCAACGAGAAAGGAGCAAGGCGAGAGAGGAAGTTGGAGAGATTTTTGTGAATTGGAAGCTAGGAAGTGCCATGCTTATATAGGGAATTTTTCGGACCAATCCTAGGAGCAATCAGACAAGGATTCGAGTATGGAAGGATCCAGAACGGAGCAGAAACGAGAGAAGAGTAGAAACAGGAAACAAAAGGCCAGAGCCGGACCGGCCCTACTGGGCAGGCGGTTGTCCAGTTTTGTTTCCTTGTTCGTGCGAAGTTTGACCAGTTTTGACGATTTTTGGACTTCCTATTCGAGTTCAGACGCGCGATTTAACCTTTGGAAAGTAATCTAGTGGCTTCGTGAGGTGGATTATCATTTCCTTTTGAGTCCCTCTTTGTCGTTTTATTTGTTTTTGAGTCCCGTTTGGTATTCGGTCTCTTATTCGCATCCTTGAGTCAGTCGTGTGACTTCCACTAGGGTAGACTTGAAGAGAATTTACGATATTTGGCAAGCATGATCTAAGTTCCACAAACATTCATGAACTGGATAAAATCAAGTGGCGGATACAAGTTCACAGAATGAGTTCGATAGTACGGGTTCAGATAGTCAGTATCATACACAAACCCAAATACAACAGTACAAGGAAGGAAAGGAATGTCAAAGTACAGCCGTGCAAGTCACTAGCCCCGCCTAGCAGAGGGCTTCCTGCGAACCGAGCGCCTGAGTGCTGTAGTGTCTAGCTCAGTCACGCTAGGTCTAGCGCTAGTACTAGGATCCGCGCGCATCATAGTCTGAGTAAGAGTGTCGTCTGTGTGTGGTCTCGCTCTCTTCTTCTATGTCATGTGCAGATCTTCTTTGAGATGTGCGAGCACCACATTGCCGTAAGGAGCCTCCTCCATGGCTTCCCCCTGCCCTGCTGCTAGTATGATCTTGCCTCCCAGTCAACCGAACCTGCAAAAAAAGTGCGAGCATGTCAAAACAAAGAAGGGTTATGGAAAACCAAGGAAAGAACCAAGTCAAGGAATGTACCACAGTGTCAGCAGCACTGCAAGTGCAACCGTCCACCATCAAGCGAGCGAACTTGCGCATGTAGGCCCGCATGGCATTAACAGCATCAACGCAACGTTGGGCCACGACCCGAGGCACCTGCATGAGTTAAAGAATTCCACAATTCAAGAGAAAGGCATGAAAAGGGAAGCGAACGTAAAGAAGTGGTATGAGAGACATACTGGACCGGTCCCAAGAGGTAGCCGAATTTCCGAATGTCTAGGCAGTTGAGGCATATGAGTCCAGGCGACTCCTTCCAAATCAACCAGCTCAATGTCCTGAGGAATATCAAAAGCATCATCTTGACTAGGCACCGGCAAGGCCACACCCGAATGAGCAAATATAAAGTTCTCCTCTGGCTCGGGAACTTCAGAAGAGAAGGGACGCATCAGGAATTGACCAACAAACTCATCATAATCCCCGGGATGCACAAATTGCCTAGCATCAAAACCCCGCATGGCCCTCGTTATAGCTCCATCAGTCACAAAACTCTTTGGGTTTCTCATTTCAGCAGGAGGAGGAGAAGGTATCATGGGAGCGTTATGGCCAAAGGATTGTCTGTTCAGTCTTTCCCCTAAATACGATTCATAACCCGTAGGCCCCTCAAAGAGAACCCGTCTCTGTGTCAATGCCTCAACGTTGGAGAAATCGTATGGGAAAGTATGCACGTGCCAAGGATCCCACTCAATCTGTCGAAAAGGAAAAAGGAAAATTAATCGAGAACATGGAATAAGGGAAACTAGAAGCGGAGTAAACGGAGGAAAAAGAGTACGTATCGCTTCTGGAGTAAGGTCAAGCAAAGTATTTCTAGCACTCAAAACCGTCTCAAACCTGGCTCGCTGCCATGTTTTGCCCTCTTTATAGCATATGCCCTTTGGAAACTCGTGAGGCTGAGGACGAGGTTTATCCGGTGCGAAGGCGGGAATGTAATTGAAGAGCCACATCTGTGCATGATTTGCGAACAAAAGTTTAGCAAGAATTGGGAAGGAAAAGAGGAAAAAGTAAAAGAAGAAAGGTTGTGAGATTACCTCCCATGCCCAGTAGAAGCCGCGGACACACACAGTATTGCACCTCGAAAGTTGCCCCATGTTATTGTACAAAGCGACTAAAGCACTTCCACCCCAGTCAAAGTTTCCAACCTCATCCAAATTCGCAAAAGTCTCCAAAAGACCTGCAGAAACCGTCTGATCGGAGTTGGAGAAGATGGAAGAACCAACCAGGCAAAGGAGAAAGGCTCGAGTGCAATAAGCAATGTTGTCACCAGACCAATCTTGATTATCTTCATAGGCATTTCGCAAAGTAGTGCAACGAATATTGCCATCTCCTTTGTGGATTGTCATAAAAGCTGGACCCAAGAGTGCTCTCATTCTATCCGCATCTTTTCCCATATGGCGACGGAACAAGAGTGTGCGACCGCCAAAGCCCAAACCCGTGATCATGGCAAAATCCTTGGGCGTCATTGTTATGTCCCCAAAAAGAAATTGGAAAGTGTTGGTAGTGTCCCACCATCTCTCAGCGCAAGCATAAAGAATGGACATGTTGCTTCTAAAGCTTGGCAAAATTTTCATAAAGTGTTCGAAGCCCACCTCATTCACGGCATCTTTGACTACCTCGGGAAGTTTCTTGTACCATTTGGCAAGAGGAGCAAGAGAACCATATCCTTTGAGAGGCGAAATGTGGCTCTGCAAAAGCAACAAAGACAAGCAAAGGAAGCAACAAGTAAGCACGAGTGTGGACACTTGTCGGGCGGCCGCCCACACGATGGCGATGGCTCCCCGATTCGATTTGATTTGAAAATGAGTTTTTAGAGTCGCCACCCGAGTTTAAGGAATGAACTCGAGAAACCAATAAAAATGACTCTTTTATGCCCAATGGTTTTGAAAATGGTTTTACCGGTCGTGCGAAAAACCTTTTATTTTCGAGCTCAGGGGTTTGGTTACGAGAGGGGAAGGGTTTTAATGCACCCCCCTCGCCCGATCAGTGAACCGGTCTTTACTAAATAACTTATGGGTTATGAAAAATGTTTAGAAACTGGTTTTGAACACATAAACGAGGTAACGAGCGCGTACGCAAGATAAACACAATGCATAAGATTACCATGCACGCGTGCTTTTATATTTACAATGTAAATGATGATGTGCAAGGATGATATGAACATGATGATATATTTAGAGTGATATAAAGATAGAAAATATGATTAGAATGACCAAAATGACTAAATAAAAGACACAGCAGCTGCCCATCAACACTGATGTTGAGCGCTCAAGGGGGTCTTGAGCGCTCAACACCTGTCAGACTCAACAGTTTCATCTTACCTCTCCATGATTCAAAATGTTCAACCCCAACATGAAATGACTTTTGAAATCAATCTCAAGTAGAAAATCCAGAGCAGAACTCCAACAAGATGATTATAAATGATTTTCAAACAAAATATGGAGTTTTGATACTTGGTTTCAAACAATATCCATGAGTGAGATTTGAGTTTGAATTGAGAGAGAGAAAAAGAATTGAGAACAGACCGATGGCCTCCTAGGACATATTCACACACACACTTGAGGTAAGATGACAACTGCAACAACAAAATGAACATATACATTTACTGCCCAGAAGCCAACTTGAGCTCTCAATATAGGGTTGAGCGCTCAAGCCAGTTTCTGGATTTTGTTCTCAGTCAGTCTTTCCTTGTTATATTGTTCATGAACTCATAACCTCATCATCAAATAACTTTAGAAAGATGATTTTCAGCAACAATCAACAGTTATGAGGTTTGGTTCATGGACAATAAACAAGTTCCATGATCTTGTTTCATTAGATATTCACGAAAAAAATTAACAAATGAGTAATAAGAACTTGAGAGGAGAGAGAGATGAACAAGTATAACACTATAACACACACACACACACTCTTCTGGACAGCTTGTGATAGTAATCAGAGATCAAAACAAACGAAATAACAAAATGTCCAGGAGGCAGCTTGAGTGCTCAAGCCATCTCTTGGCTTGCAGTTTCTGTTAGCTTCTTTGCTTTTCTTTTGACATCCTCATGACTTGTGGAGACTGATTCTTGATATTCGGGTGAAGTGTACAATGTATGATGCGATAATACAAACAATAGTAACAATAAAAATGAAAACTAGAACTTTAGAACATTATTTTGAAAGAAGATCAATCTGCCAAAGTGTATTTGCAATTTTTGGGCACTGTGAAAGAAAAATTTGGAAGATCATAAAACTAGAGAGTTGTAGCTCTTCAAATTATCTACGTTTTGATATATAACTCGTCGAAAACAGAGTTCGGTGTAAAAGGTTATGGCTGAAATACCAAACTGACTTTCTGGCATAGGTTTGAGCGCTCAAAGGGACCTTGAGCTCAAGCCCTTTAAAACTTACATTTTTGAAAACATTTTTCTTGATTTGTATGACCTTGTAGGCTCATAACAACTACAAAGAACATGTATGAACCTACTGGTCTCCCTCAGAGGGATCAAAACATGTGATTTTCACATGATTTTCTACCTTCTTTGCTTGATCAAGGCTTGAGTTTGGATTTTGGTTGATTGAAGGCTTGGAGGTGTGCTTAGAGACTAAAAACAGTGGGCTTTTGGTTGTTTTGGAGTGATTTGGGACTGACTTGGTTGATGTTTGATGAGTATAGCAGTTTTCAAGGCTTGAGAATGGATTCGGGTTTGATTTTGGCAAGTTTTGGTGGTGTATGTGAGTGAGAACGTGGGTGTGAGTTTGGGGATAGCTTCTACTGGATTTTTAGAGTGAGAGGAGGGAGCTTTGCTTGCTGATAATGAGAGGGAAGAGGTGAGAGAGGCAGTAGAAGAGTGAGAAAGGCTAAGGGGGAGAGAATATATAGAGAGAGAATGAGAGGGAAATGGGTTTGGTTTTGAATTGGCCTTGGGGTGTTATTAGGGAAGGGGTTTAGGAGTGATTGTATGGGTTTTGAACGTGTTTATGGGGAACAACAATGGGGGACAGATGCTCCTCTTGCAGCAGAATCTCATTATGGGATGTCCTGCAGAACTGTCTGTAAGGGGGTTGGGCGCTTAAAACCACCCTAAGTGCTCAAGGTGTATTTTGGAGGGGTTGAGCGCTCAAGACCACTTTGAGCGCTTCACTGCAAAACTGGACAACTTCGCGGGGCTACCCTGGGTGCTACCAAACTCCAATTTAGGCGTGGTTTGAAGCGTTGGAAAGGTGGTTGAGTCTACTTTCTAACCCAAGTAGTTTCAATTCCAAATAATTTGTACATACAAATGTGTGACCATTTTACCCTCAAGAGGTCAGGAAAGTGGGTCATTTTAGCAAAACATGCATATCTCCCTCATTTCAAAATGGATTGGGACGTATTATATATTGAAAAGGAGGGTTTTGAATGTACTAAAAGATGGTGTAAGATTGGGTTTGTTTTGAGGAGGTTTGGCTTGGATTTTGGTGGGGTTTCAATCATTTATTCAAGCTTCAAAGTGCTTTGTTGGTCCTTTTCATCATCGGGAATGCTTGTGCGTATCCCGGGTCCAAAATCGGGGTGTCTACAATGAGGTAAGTATTGATGAGCCCAAAATATTGACATGTAGCAACCCCTATATCGTATATTGTTAGTCATTTATTGTGCTTAATTAGATATTGATGGTATCTTTTTGGTAATTCACTTTAAATTATTAATTTGCAGGAAAAAAGATGATAATGGTCATAATGCGGTCGTTGGATTCTAAAAGCGCAAAGCTGAAATTGTCAAAGCTAAGTCCGTGATCAAACTAACTCAAGTGTTGAGCCCAACATTACAAGATTGACTCATGGACCTAAAGGCTGGAGTTCGAAGTTGATTGGGCACAAAGGAATTTAAGTAATATTAGTAGTATTAGAAACCAAACCAATTAGGCAAGGCAATCTCTTTGGATTACTGACCGAAAAGGAGAGTTTGGATCCATTATTGATTTGTTTCCCTTGTTAGCTATAGACAAATAATAATATAAAGAGAGTACTAGGACTTCGGCGGGAGGATCACGCATCATTCACCGTTGCTGCGGTTGAGGTAACGGCTGGAGGAAAAATAGATCAAAGAGCAAAAGATACTTGTAAGATTTTTGTTATTATGGAGGCTAGTGTTTTAATCTATGATTTTTTATCCATGAGAGGCTAGACTTCTAAACTAGGGTTGAGGATGAAACCTCCTGAATATTATTGATTGATTTTATGCATATATTTTTCCTACTTGCGTTAATTATCTATTGTTCTCTACTCAATTAATTATTATGCATGAAACTCGGATATGGATTCAATCGGTATGTATGGGCTTTTTCCATGATTTGATATCTGCATATTAATCAAATTGTTTGGCTTATTAAAGTTGATATTTAAGTATGGGGTATCCATTGTGATTTGTTTTCACGGATACAGTGGATGAATTTGGCTTACACTTTTGAAGCAGAGGGAGAACATATTTATCGTTAAAAGAAAAAGAGCTTACTATAATATTATCCATGGTGGTTAAGATTAGCTTCTAAAATCATTGTGTAGAATTATAGGAAAAATCATTGCATAAGATTAATCGATATATTTATGGGTGTGAATTTCGAAACCTTAGTTAATTTTTCCCAACAGTCAATCTCCACTATTTTTGCGTGCTAGTTTAATTATTTTTATCGTTAATTTATTTAATTTTTATCTTCCAAATCAATCACACTTTTGGGAACTAGGTTGGGGTTCAATCAATTTATGTATATTTAGTTTTCCTATTAAAAGTTCACAAGTCCCTGTGGGTTCGACCTCGCACTTGCATTGCTATACTTCAATTCGATTCGTGCGCTTACGAGTACATTAAAATTTCACAACAAGTATCCTTGACTAGGAAATATCGTTTACGCTTAATATGTCCACCATGCATTTTGTCCTTACGATGTTTTATGCTCGTGCAATGTTATGAGTTGCCCATGTTTTCGTAAAGTTCATACCTAGCTTGCATTCTAGCTTAATGATAAGCACACAAATATGTAATATTTGTGGGCTTAAATTCTCAAATTTGATCATTTATTATATTTATTATTAATTTTTATAAGATATTGCGCATAAGATTTGTTTTGAGTGTTTCAGGATAAAACAGTGTAAATATGGTGTATTTGCTGCGGGGAACATGCATGAGCGCAAAGCACTGGATCATTTTGCAATTGGAAAAAGCTGGAGGAAATTTGATATAATAAAAAAAACAAAAGAGGGAATAAAGTGGAAAAGTTAATGTCTTTGTGTCGGCTGGGAATCTTGTAATTGCGGAGCGCGATTGATACCAGATTATGTCCTACGAATGCTTTCCAAAGTCAATAAATTACATGAGTTATACCGTTTTATTCCCGGTATTAAAATAAGAAATTTGACTGTTCCGGCACTTCAATCGGACTCCGTTTTGAACACCAGTCGGGAGCGTTGCGGACCAAATGGAACACATTATTCTGGAGCAATCCTTGGCTCCATGTGCTGCCGTGCACTTTCCAAATTAAAAATGCCATGATGGGCATTCATTTTCATGTCAGTGAAATTCCCACAGCCGGCAATCCCTCATGCCACGTGATGGCAACAAAGGGCACCCAATATTCCTTTGATCTTGATCTCAGCCGTGGATTCTCATCACAGTACCCATGTGTGCGCGCTACACGGAATCATTTTCCATGCTACACCTAATCAGCCGGTCACCCACTACCAACACTTATTTTGCCTATAAGAGGAGCAGCTCTGCTGCATTGGAGGAATTATTAGGGGTAGACAGTAGGGTCGGACAGAGAGGAGAAAGGGGTTCTCTCTGCCAAAAAAATCACTCTCCCTGCCAAAAATTCTTCTTTCATCCGAAAATTCTTTTTTTTCTTTGCCAAGTTTTATTTTTCTTCTTTCATTGTTTTTCCTCTTCTATCTCCTGTTTTTCCTAGTTTGTCATTTCCTAAATTTTCAAGAAGTTTTCAATTCAAGAACTTGTATTAGGTAATATCCTGTAATTTGTTTCTATTGTGTTGAATTCTTTGTACTTTTAAATTCCTCATTTCAAGAATTGTTTCATAATTACCTAGTGTAAAAATTCATGTGTAGTGTATTTTTCATCATTTTCTTATTTTCCTTTTCTATGGACGAGTAGTCGTTATAGGCCCGGCCTAGGGTGATCATCACTTTATGGCCTAAGTAGATTTAAGATTCTCACACCGTGCTAACAAAGTTTATTTGTGTTTAATCCGGGCTCGTAGCTATTGATTTAAAACTCAAGGTTGTTATGTTTTTGATTTTGTGTCGACAATAACATTGGCATGCATAATGCTTAAATCGATGTCACTTTGAGGGTTTAACAAATTTCCGATCGAGCCTTGGTTAAACAAAACACTAAAAGAAAAAGAAAAGGATTTTATCGAATTATCTTCCGAGAGAGCGCACAATTACCGTGTGGCTTGATCGCGTTAAATCGTGAGAATCATGAATCTATTTAGACTATAGGTGATGTGAACCTTAGCCCGGACCTCTTATTTTATTTTCAAGCAACCTCTTATTTTCAGTCTTTAATTTAAATCTTTAGTTCTAAAATCACCAAAAATCAAGAAACGAAAGGGTTGGCTACCT
This sequence comes from Gaultheria prostrata, assembly GCA_036023075.1. Lineage (NCBI taxonomy): Eukaryota > Viridiplantae > Streptophyta > Magnoliopsida > Ericales > Ericaceae > Gaultheria > Gaultheria prostrata. The sequence continues at coordinate 40,387 of JAXBDA010001310.1, forward strand.
ACAGCTAAAAATCACCTTTTAGAACGATAAGCTATTTCACTCCATAAAACCGTTCTCTGTGGATTCGACCTCAGACTTTCCGAGTTATATACTTGCAACCGATTTCATAGCCCTACGCTTGGGGTTAGGCACTTTGAGATACACTCTTTGGTCACAAGCACTTAAATTCCCCATGCATATTTTGTGTACAAGCATGTTGCTAAGTTTGTTGATTTGAAAGTTTCATGGATCACGTAGGCAAGTTTGGTCAGGAAAGCACCCTCAAGAGTCGTATTTGTGCCATATAGTGTCAATTTGTGCAAGCATGGAACCTGTTTTGGCTAAGAAATTCGTTGTGGCATTTCATCGAACACTTTGCATACATGGGTTGTGCACTCATCTAAGCTTAGATTTTGAATTGGTTTTCAATGCATTTGATCATGAAAATATTGCCTAAGCATGTAGAAACATTATGCAAGTTATATAGTTTCAAATGGCATGAGCATCGGAAGTGTCCTAGTCTAAGAAATTCGTTCAAGCATTTTATCGAGCACCTTGTGTGCACCCTTTGTCCTAGGAAATTTTGAAAGAGAATGGCATGAATTGTGATCAATGTGAGCACACACAAGCACACGTAAGCATATATATGTTGCATAATGTGTTTATTGCATGATAATTTGGAAGAATTACATACCGTTTGCGCGTAAGGATCGACCGAAAGATGAGATTGGGCATTTTTTAGAAGATGGCCATTGTTAAAGTTGCCCATGTATTTGGACCCTTGTTGGGGGAATTTGTGTCGGAAATCGGAGGGTGCTTCCTCCTGATCATCATCGTCATATGGTGCGTCGAAGTGATACATTTTTTTGTATGGAAGTTGGAATAGTTGAAGAAAGGAGTATTTGGGAGAGTTTTGGAGAAGTTGGAGTGATTTTGGAAGTGAGAAAGAAGTGCCAAGGGTCTCTTATTTTTTAAGCCAAAGTCGTCCACCCTAGGGCCGGACTAGCCCTGGGCTAGAGCTGGACCGGCTCTGCCCCGGGTCGGGTCTTGGCTCGCCCCGTTTTGGCTCTGAATCTTCGAGGAAATGCGTACCCTGGATATTTTTGCACAAGGATTTGCGTTTTAAAGAGAAAAAGCACATGTATTGGATTTGCCAACAGAATCGTTGGAAGTTCTGGGCACACGTATTAGATTTGCCAACAGAATCATTGAAAGTTCTGGGTACACGTAGTGGATTTGCCAACAGAATCATTGGAAGTTCTGGGCGCACCTACTGGATTTGCCAACAGAATCATTGGAAGTTCTGGGCACACGTATTGGATTTGCCAACATAATCATCGGAAGTTCTGGGCCCACGTATTGGATTTGCTAAACGGAATCATTGGAAATTCCGAGCGCAAAGTGTTAAGTATTGGATTAGCAGAGGGAAAGATCCCGAAGCTCGTAAATGTTTTGGTTCGCTGAAAGAGAAGTTGAAAAACTCTGAAGGCACGTAAAGGATTTGGCTCACCGAGGGAAAGCTCCCGAGGCCTGCGGACGATTGGATTAGCCGAGGGAAAGTTCCCAAGGCTCGTAAATGTTTTAGCTCGCCGAAAGAGAAGTTGGAAAAACTCTTGAGGCTCGTAAATGTTTTGGCTCGCCGAAAGAGAAGTTGGAAAACTCTTAAGGCTCGTAAAGGATTTTGGCTCGCCAAGGGAAAGTTCCCAAGGCTCGACTCGCTAAAGGAGAAGTTGGAAAACTCCTGAGGCATGCAAAGGATTTGGTTCGCCAAAGGAGAAACTGGAAAACTCCCGAGGCCCGTAAAAAGATTTTTGTTCGCTGAGGGAAAGCTCCCAAAGCTCATGAAACTTCAAATTCGCTAAGAGAGAAGGTGGAAAGCTCTCGAGGCACGTAATGGTTACCCCTTTTTGGTTTACATCTCTGGAAATGGACGATGCGTGAAAAGCTCTGGTAAAAGTAAGGATGGCTTCGAAAAGCGATTGGACGACGGAACCTGCTGAGTAGAATGGTGGCTTACCCCTAAATTCCAGGAATGTTAGTGAAATTTGTTTTGCAGGATTGCGGTCTTGCGGAATGCATGGATCATCTGAAATTTATTTCTCACCCAGGTATGTGTTTAAGTATTTTGAAAATTGCCCCGACGAATTACGCTGGTCTGATTCTCTCAAAGAGATACGTAGGCAGCTCTGAGGAGCCCGATCACATGCATGTTATTGTTATGGTTTTGTTTGTTTTGGGTGGCCTAAGAATTACGGCCCACTTGCAACATGTGTTGTTTGTGGCTTTGACATGCACTCGTACTCACTGGTTGTGTCACGAGTTTTGCCAAAGAGGGGCATCTGTAGACACCCCACCTTGGTTGTCCGTAACGCTTAGGCCCTTTGATTGTGCCGTCGCCCGATGATGAACATGTTGGTCTGATTTTATCCACCTCGAGAAGATGGACTAGATGCAAAGATCTCTTACGGTAGCCTATCATCGTTTCCTCGCACCCAGATTTTCAAGGATGTTTGAAAAACCTTTTGTTGAAATTCCCAAAAAATATTTTTAATGAGTTCCGGACTGAGTGTTTCTCAAAATATTGAGTAATTTATTTCCCAAAAGTAATTTTTTTTTAATCCACAAAAAACCTTGATTTTAGCCCAATTTATTGCTATTGTTGGCCCAAAAATCAGCTCGGAATGCGTCAAAATGGACCAAAACGCACCCGAACCCGACCCGAACCAACCCTAACTAGGACCAGCCGGTCCGGCTCTAGCCCAAGACCAGTCCAGCCTAAGCGGAAAATATGTTTTTTACATGCCACCCCCTCTGGACACGAAAAACGCGTATTTTGGTCGTCCCACATCGCCTAACAAATCCTTTTTTCACCTAGAATCACCCTAGATATTCCCCCCTTCACCTAAGGTTTCAAGCATCCTGAAAACACTTGTAAAACCTCTTAGCAGGTGGAGGGTAAACTCCTCTCTGGACTGAGAATCAAATCTTGGTCCAAACTTTGGAGTAGTTCGGTTAGTTCTTTTTCTCTTCGACGCCGGTAGGCTGCAGGAGAGAGGTTAAGCATCAAGGCCGTCTTTGCAGAGGTGGTCTAGTTCAGTTTGGTTGCTTCCTGAGGGCGACCGGTCCAGTCAAAGTATGTTTCCTTTTTTTATTTTCTTTATTGTTTAGTTTAGTTTAGTTTATTTAATTAGTTTTCTTTATTTGTTTTAGGGGTAAAATATATACTTGCCCCTTAAACTATTCGATTTTTTTTACTTTGTCCTTAAACTATCAATTGAACACACATCACCCTTAAACTATCAAATTGTTACACACTCGATCAAATCTGTGATTTCCATCCATATTTATGGACGGAAAAGTTAGAGGTTGAACCCTATGTGTTTTTTGAATTCTAAAAAGAGGCCAACTAATAAAGAAACCCTAAAAAGGGAGCCAACTATAAAAACCCGCTTTTGTGTCTGGTGCCCCAAAAGCAAACCCAAACTGATCTCTCCTCGCCGTTCAAAAAAAAAACCTGATCTCTCCTCTTTCAAAACTTTACTTGCTACTGCTACCAGTTATGACTCTCTTTGGAAAATCAATCAAAAATGGATGTGTTTAATAAATTTTCTGATCCATCTGGGTCAGCAACACATTTTACCCCACATTTTAGGTACAATAATACTCTTCAATTTACAGAAAACATACAGAACAGATTAGCTTCTATAAAAATAAAATTAGCTTCTTGAATCTTACCTTTCTCTCTGTCTACCCATAAATGGTATTTACTCAAATTCTGCTGGAAATTGGGATGTTTTCTCCAGGGGCTTCATCTCAAACTAAAAAAAAAAAAAAATTTGAATCTAATTATTCCTCGAATATCTTCTTCAGCAAAAAGCTTACTAGAAGACGGGAACTGCAATAAGATTCGACGAAAGTTCACAATTCTCCATGGAGAGACTGAATACGAAAAAGCTCCGGCAAGTGGATGTGCAAGGTGAGGAAACTGAACAAGAAGTCGAGGATACGGCTGGGGACGTTTCCCACGCGGAGATGGCGGTGCGGGCCCACGACGTGGCTTCCATCGTATTGAGGGGCCGGTCGGCAAGTCTAAATTTTGCAGACTCGGCTTGAAAGTTGAGAGGCCCCCATTATCACCATCTGTCTCTCTCTCTCTCTCTCTCCCAGGTTTTCGTGTAATAATTGGCCCCTTTTTCCACTGGGGTTCAACTTCTTACTTTTCCATCCATAGCATAGACGGAGGTCACGGATTGGATCGAGTGTGTAATGGCTTGATAGTTGAAGGGGGATGTGTGTTCGATTGGTAGTTTAAGGACGAAGTAAAAAAAAAATCGGATAGTTTAAGGGGCAAGTGTATATTTTACCCTTTTTATTTATTAGTTTAGTTTTATTTATGCACTTTATTTAGTATGCATATTTAGGATTTATTTATTTGTGCTTAGTTCATGCATAATTTAGGACTTTAATTAAATGTTCAGATTAAATATTTTTAGCATGTGAAATTACTGTTTTGCCCTTGCATTGTTAAAGTAGTTTAGTTATTGTCCTGCATGCACACACCCACACGTAATTAGTATGTACGCATGATTTAATTACCAGCACTATCGTTACTCTGTCCGAGTGGAATCTCGCACATAACATATCCTGTTGTTATGCTGCTAGTCCGGTTATTTGAAAAATTCGCATCTTAGTTGTTACTCTATCAGCATGCATATTTACGCTTTCATCCATGTTGTTATGTTGTCCGCATTACTGCATGAACATTGTCAGTTTACAGTCGTTATGCTGCCCATTTGTTCCCAGACTGTCAAATTACTATTTTACCCTTGCATTCGCATATGGCATAATTGATTAATTGTTTCGCCCTTATGGTCTTTCCATAAATAGCAGCATGCATATATTTTCCATATTTAGAAAGTTTCCTAATTCATGACATGTCCAGCCTGCATATAGTTTCCATATTTAGAAAGTTTCTATTTTAGGAAAGTTTCCTACTTCATGACGTGTCCAACATGCATATAGTTTCCATATTTAGAAAGTTTCTATTTTAGGAAAGTTTCCTAATTCAGGACGTGTCCAGCATGCATACAGTTTCCATATTTAGGAAGTTTCTATTTTAGGAAAGTTTCCTAATTCATGTCGTGTCTTGCATGCATGTAGTTTCCATATTTATATAATTTCCATTTTACAAAAGTTTCCTAATTTGATCATGTTTTCTGTTTCAAGCCAGTGTTTTGTTCATGCATGAATGCATAATGTTCATTTAATCGTGTTTAGTTTGTTATTCTGTATCACATTAGCCCCTTTTTAGTTCAAGGCCATGTCATGTTCACGTTAGGATAGAGCCTCTAGAAGTAGGTGCATAATCTGGCATTCGCAACGACGGATTAATCCTTTTTATTTTGCATATGTTAGTTTCATGCGAGGAACCGAGGGTAATCGCTTATCATCGCTTATGGATGTAAGATGATAATAAGCTATTTAGCCTCGAGTCCCCGTTCATAGGATGTTTATCTCTGCTTCTTGTGTGCTGCATCTGACAGAGGTGGTTTTCAACTGGCTGTTTTTCCCTCTTGCAAAAAGATAACCTTTTTGGAAAACGTTTTACTAAAATCTACCTATCCGTTTGCTTGAGTCTCATGCATTTAGGGTAGTAAAAAATCGAACCAATAGTGATGAGTAGAGACCAATCATTTGATTGGGCGGAGTGGGTGCCTAACACCTTCCCGCTTGGTACCTTATCCCCCGGACCCGTCTATGGTGACAAGGATCGAGCCTATCCATATATAGAGTTATTCAAGGTTCTTGGACCTATAACCAAGTGGCGACTCTAGTCTTCGCTGAGTATTCATGATCCGAATATTAGGTAGTGCATATGGTCATTAGTCTAGGATAGAGATAGAGTATCGGTGCTGCATTGAGTGCAGTTTCCGGCATTGGGGGAGAGGCCCGGTCGGGGGGCGCTCACATAGTTTTGTAGACTTTTTTACGTGTACACAATTTCATATTCAAAAGGGATCTCGTTTGAAAAATCTAATCGAGTAGGTTTCAAGAACATACTCCATTTCTAAATTTTTTTGATATGTAAATCAAAAGTTATATTTGGTTAAGGTTTTAACAATATATGAGTTATATATATTCATGTACGTGTATATATGGACAAGAATATGTACGCAATCATGTGACAATTCTAGAGAGATAAGGTAAAAGTTATGATGAGAAGATATTATTTAGGGGTTTTCAAACTATGTTCCACTACCTATCAAATGCCAAATGTCAATTTGTATCTCAGTCACTAACAAAAAAACTAATGGGCCCCACAATATTAACCAATGATACATGAGTTGGAAGATACAATGAGATATTCCATCCGCATTGGATATTTTTTCCTAATCCTAAACTCAAAGCGTTGGGCATGTAATGAAAAAAGGGCTTGAACATGACAACCCTGTGACGACGCGCGGGGCTTGGACAGCAAGTGGATGATAACATGGGGCCGGCCAGCAAGAACCACTATGGATTGTCATGTATTATCTGGGTTTCAGGCCCATTGGGGTGTTTGGCTACGGCCTTGGTTTTCTTGATTGGTTTCCTGTCAATCGTTGGGGAGGATCTCGTTTCCCTTTAATCTTTGTACCATTCCAAAGATTAATAAAATTATTATTTTTTGCTCCTCAAAAAAAGAAGTCCAACGGCTCAGTGATTCTTTCAACAGAGTGAAACGAATACCTCGTTAACTTTGCCTCAACACAATGTCGAATTCGTCTCTAGCTACCTCTAAATGTATACTTACCCTGAACGAGCAAATATCCCAATACAAGACAATGAGTAATGCTATAACTAGGGATGGCAACGGGCAGGGTGGGGTGGGTTTTGCTGTATCCACAATCACGACATGGAAAGTAGAATACGGCTCCTACCAAACCCCGATTGGGTTTTTCTAATTTTCCCCCTAACCAGCCCCATTACCTGAAAATTTTGATGAAAATCCGGTAGGGTCGGGTCGGTTTTGAGCCAGGCCAGGGTCAATTGCCATCTCTGGCTATAACTTGTCGTGTTGCAGTGAGAATAGATTAGTAAAAGCTAGTAAGTTGGTGGGGTTTAGCAAGGTTGGACAAATGACAAAGGTATATCCCCAACCTCGAACGATACTTGGTTCTGAAATGGTCCTCAGATCCAACAAAGAAGGTGATCCATCTGACAACAAGGGCACATGGTTCTAATGAGGGTCATAGAATGATGAACTCTTCTCTTCTCTTCTCTTCTCGTGCATGTTCATATTTTGTCGCATTCTCTCTCCCTTTGCAATTTTCAGCTAAGGATCTTGGTATCTTTTGTTAGTAATCAACATTTAATCAACGGGTATCTGTAATCTTAATGTGGGGAGATTAATAAGTATTTAATAACGTGGAGTTCGAAATATAAATTGAGATAAAGAAGGGAGTGCAATTATAATTCTTTAGTGGTGTGAATTATAATTTGTAAAATAAGAATAGAATCCAGGTGGGATTAGGTTTTCTTATTTACACAAGGAGCCCAGATTTATTTCTCCTCAGGTCCCTGCTCTAGCCCTATAAATATATCGTTAAGTTCTCTAGGTCTCACAACAGTCATTCGGAAAATTAGATGAGAGACTGTGAGAAAGAGAACAAGGAGATTACGTAGAAGTTCACGCTTGACTACGTAATCGAGGTATAAGAGAATATGACAGAAGATTGTGAGGTACTGTCGAACAGTGTTTGTTGGTGCAGTAATCGGGTCTGTCAAGTTCTAAAAAGAAACAAGTCAACCAGCGTTCGTGTCGACGGATGAGAGGTAAACCCTAATTCCGCCTTGTAGGGTTTGTGTTGTTTTTTTGTTGTTTAATCTGTGCGCGTCATTATTGGGTTCTGAGATTCGTTTCCCAATATCTTTTTTGTCTTGGACCGCTTGATTATCACCTACTCTTGTAGCTGTGCCATGTGCTTTCTTTTACATTAGCCAAGGGTTGCCACCCTGTGCTTCCTCAGGCCTGCTAGAGTCCGAACAGGATTTTAAATCACGGTATTAGGGTTGTAATAGAATTGGCGTTACAGTTACAGTTACGGAATGCAGTTTATGATACAACGAGTCTTTCGGCTTAACTGCTTAATATTCATGCATACATTTATGCTTACAGGGATTATTAGGCATAGGATTATATACGAAACTGCTTTCTGCAATCTCTAAATAATTATACTTCTTTTTATTTTGTTCTTAATTCTTTTGTTTAGTACTGCATTCCCTATTTGTTTCTCTTCTTCTTCTTTGGTACACATATAATTTCAAAACATGAGGAACCAAGCAACATGGGAAAAGTTGTACTATGAAAAGCATTTAGGAGTATTATAGAATTTGAAATTGAATCTGTTTGGGACAATTGTAGTAGGAAAATACAAGGAGCCGCAAAAGTGTTTTCTTTCTTGGCTCAAATAAAGATGGTTCAATAATGAGTACCCCCATTGGCTTTGGCCTTACGTTAACTAAAAAGAAAAGGAATTCTTTTGGAAATTCGTGTGACGACCATTTAGGCTTCTTTTGGGAGCCTCTTTTTTTATTTTTTGGTTTCTCTTTTTTGGTTTATGGGTGTTTGGCAGCCAATGGGAGAAAGAGTTTTCCCAAAAACTGTTTCTCCATTTTTGGGGATAGAGTGAAGAAATCAAAAAGAGGTTCACACCTCCTTTTCAACTTGTACTTATGAATTTCTCCCATCTCTCTCTCCCAAAATGCATTTTGCACATTTCTCCAAACACTTATCCCAGATTCAAAAGTCATTCTGGCCATAATCCAAAAAATCAAAAAACCAAAAAATTAAAAATAAAAAACTGAAAAGTAGGCTCCCAGATCATAGAAAACACAACCAAGATCTCTATTTGGCTTCTCTCCCTCTCTCTCTCTTGGCCTTTCTCTTTCTTTTAGCTTCATCTTTCTACAGTTAAAGTTCCATATAAAGAGAAGATAAAAGCCATGAATTTCTTTGGCCGTATGACTTGTAACCGTGGTCTCATAAAGCAGAACAATTGTGGAGTTTTATGTTCTTTTTCTCTTTCCTGGATCCACCGTTCTTTTTCTCTCTCTCTCTCTCTTGGATCTACCGTCATCTTTTAGTGCTGACTTCTCTTCCCCAAATCAAAGATTATTCAGCGCGAGAGCACCATTTTTACAGTGCTCTTGACCTTTTTCATATCACACATTTGATCTCGGCCCATACAATTACACATCATTAGTGAAGAAGGGGTTCGAGACAACATGCGGGCGATACCCAAAGACACCAATAACTAAGTATTTGTTTCAGTTAACCACTAATAAGTAATTATTCTACACACATACACACCAAAGAAAAGGGAATCATTTTAACACTTCTCATTCTATGGGGTCAAAGATGAATGGTCATCAATAATATGTAATGTTAGAATTTTATAAATTACACCAAAATTATTTTAAATAAGATTTTTGTTTATAGTGCAAATTAACACAAGGATCTACATCACTGTGACAGCATAATAGTAATATGATTTTCTCTACTTAAAGCTGTGGCTCTAAATGAGACAGAATTATTTAAGAATTCTATAACATGATGACAAAATTGTAGAACTTCGCCATATATATTCATTTATTTCAAACCAAACGGCTATGTATGCTATAGATCCTAACTATTTGCCGTTAGAGGCGGTTTTAAAACCGCCGGTGAAGCTTTTTGCCGTATGAGAAGGATCGATTACACGTGGCGCTAACGTGACCCACCACCATAACGGAAAAATATTTGCTTGCCCCAGCAAGGACTCAATTCGCGACCATGGGCTCCTCGCGCGCACGTGCTACCAACTGCGGTAGCACATATTTTGTTAACACTGGACAAACAAAAAGTATTTATAGTATACGGTAAAATATTTTTGAAATTTTGATTTTAACCGGCGGTATTGGAAAAGCTGCCATGAAAAATACTTTTTCCGGCGGTAATTAAAAAAACCGCCTCTAAAAGTCACTTGTCACTTTTTCCAGCATTTGTTGAACCGCCAGAAAAAGTGACTCGAGCATTAATTGGCCCACCGGAAAAAAAAGTGACGGGAATGGCTAATTTTTTATTGTGCAGGTTCCTTTTGAACATAGTGCTTAATGTATGACAACCACACAATGTCCTAGGTAACTCATGCTTGAACACCTCATATATTAGCTAAAACAAAACCCAAAAATGACTAAAATTCAAAAAAAGAGAGACAAAAATAAAAAATAATCTATTGACATCAATATCGTTTTTTGTCATCTCTCTCAACGATAGTCGACTCAATATACAATGCCTACAATATAATTGTATTGATTTAGAATCCATAACATTAACTACTTTTTAGTTTTTTTGTTGTTGAGTTTATGAAATTATGGACAAATTTCTTTAAAGTAGAACTACGTTGGAAGATTCATCACCTACGAAAACTTTTGTTGATAATAACACAGAAGATGTTTTTAAGCGAATCCCTGTTGACTCGAATAACTAAATTTCTTTTCTAGTGTGTGTGGAGCCCACACACATATGAGTGTAGATGTGTAAAGTGAGTGTGATTTAGCACTGTTGATACTAGCGTAAAATCCGTGCTATGCATAGGAAATTTAAAATAACATTTTAATTTCAACTATAAAATGTGGAGATGTTTAATGTCTTTATCCGAATGAGAGTTGCTGATTTACTTTCAATAGAACTATGAAATTTTCTTCCGCATCAAATCCCTGTCTACTTACCCGTGTGAGAATGTTGTTTGTTATGCTCCAACCCAAGCATACTCTTGATTGCTCTCAAAAATCAAGGAAGAAAAACAAAAAAAGCCAGTGTTTCTCTGGAAAAAACTCCTAAGGAAACTGCGAGCGCCTGAGCGGTTTGTGTTGCGGGCGTGCCAGGATCGTGCGGTACAGTCCGATTGTTGTAAAGGCCTTCGTGCCTTTTTCTGACTTCTAAACGTAGCGGTTGCGTGCAACCTAAAGGGTAGAGTTGCAAAGTGATTCGTAGTTGCCTTATCGTAAAAGACTTTAAAAATTTCCCAACCATGTGGAAAATGAGAAACAACGAAATAAAAAAAATCCAACTTTCATTAATAAAGATTAACAAAAGTAGGGTACATGAAATCGCAAAACAAGGACCTATACTCGTGGTAGACTTGAAAAACGATGTAAAAAGATGACTCAACAAGGCTGGTAGCGTCAACGAGGTTGAGAGGCTTGCAACAGGTTGAGGGTCTTGATAGAGAAGTCGTATGACTTGATTGAAACCGTGAGGTTAATTGGTTGTGGAACCCTTCTTTCGTCTTGAATTCCTGCATTTATAGACCTTTGGTGCTAACTTCCCATGCATTGGGATACTGCCATGTGTCCTCTTTAATCTCTGATTGCTATAGATGTTTGCCAAGTGTCCATACCTTGCCATTTTCCCCCAAAATGGCAGTTACTAGCGGTTATATTTTAAATTCTAGCGCTGTAAGAGCCTCCATACTCATCTTCCTTCTTCCTAGTTTCAAGGGTAGTGGGATGATGGAGGCTTGAGATAGCCTGTGAAATGTCGACACCTGGCACTAACTACTTTTTCTTCTTGCTGTTGATAACTCCTAGCAGTTCTCTCTTTGCTAAAAATTCTCTTTATGGCCGAACCAACTCGCTCACAAGTGATACCCACTCCCACGTTTCTAGGAATGTGGAGTCTATTAAGTCCCTCAATTGCCATTTATTATTTTCTTTGCAAATAGCATTTTTCATTTAATTAGGTCTCATCAAATGTTCTCCATAAGCTCAACTTCCAACTGGGTTTTTAAGATGAATTTATCAGTGGCCCATTAGGCTTTTGGGCCTAATCAACTCAATAATGACCGAAATCGCTTCTATCGGCCCTGCTAGGACTTTGTGCCAAATTTGGGTACAAATAGCCAGAAAGAAAGTAGTTTGGCATGATATCCACCAAACCTTCAAATTATAGTAGCAATTTGTCTTGCTCCTTGGCATTAAACTTCCCTGGCCCTGTAAACACTTCTCGATTCAAGGAAACACGAACATTATACCCAACCAACATATTAAAGAACACCATTTTAGGTTAGCTAGGTTCTTCTGGATTTTGTGGTAGGGTTTTCTTTGGTTTTTGCAGTTTCTTGCCTTCTGTCTGCTTTTAGGTCTCGGGTTACTTATGCCGGTGTGGCGCCCTTGATCCTTTTAATCTTTGTATCTTTATGAAGATTAATGATTTTTTTATTTTGTTGAGCAAAAAAAATGAAAAAAAGAAAAACCCTTTTAGACAATGCTAATTCATTTGACAACAAAAAAAAAAAAGTAATTGAAGGATCCCGTATGCGTACAACTTAGCTACTTTGTTTTTTTTTATCAAAAAAAAATTTACTAAGGAAAATTTGACAAATGGTACATCAAGTTGGGAGGAAATCGGAGGGAATTTCAACCAAGGATTGGAGAAATGGCATCTCCAACTTTGTTTGAATGGCATCTCCATTGTTCATCTTAAAATGAACAACGGAGATGCCTAACTAAAGTATCTTGTATGTCCGCAATTTAATACCCAAGCATGAAAATGGACCAAGCAACATCAAAAGGAGCTTAAGGCTTCGAGCTCAACTGTTAATTAAGTCAACAACTTGACATTCTAGTATTGGTTAATACAATCTACAATATCCATAAAATATAAAATCATACGACCCATCCCAGCATATCCAGTATTTTTTGTACAAAAATCCAGTAAAATCAACATTGTAGATACAATATATACTTTGGTAAAATCTTTTTGAATTTTAATTATCCTGAATTATGTGGATATATTTTGAATTTGAATCTTGAGGGATTCTTGTCTTTTATTGGGCCCAAAACTAAACAGATAAGCAAAACATCTGACTTTTTAATCTGATAAAAAAATGCTTATAACTTTTCCATTTTTTGTTCATGTTTTTGCTTTTTGCATTGATCAACAAATTAAACTTTTACACAGAAGCATAATTCTTTGTTTCGGAGAGAGAAAATCTTGTACAATATTTGAAAAATGAAAGTGATTACCTTTGATGTAAAATCTGTATGTCCTCCCCTCTACGATTACTTTTGCTTTTAAGAAAATGTCAACTAAATAAATTTATTACCAACAAATAAAAGTAGAAAAAAGAAGATGACATAGTGGCATAGCAAAATGACAACAGTGGGAATTGACTTACCTTACCTTTAAAGAAGACAGAGAGATCGATAGAAGAGAACAGCTGGGAAAACCGAACTTGAAAAATTCCAACACTCACTTTATTTTTATGACCATTTTTTTACAAATAGTGATCATCAAAAAATGAGAAGGAAAGTTGCTGAGCAAAAACAAAAAAGAAAAAAAAAATTGAGAAGGAAATTCTGTGATTTCAGAAATTTGAAAAAGGAAGTTGCATATGTAATTGCACCATAGCTCTATAGATGGAGCAACAATGATACATGTACTGCTGTACAACAAAAGCTCCATCTATCAACACATATATATGAGCTCTACACCCCATGTGAGTGTGTTGGAGCCATATTGGAACTAATTGTTGTACATTTATCATTTTTTATTGATAGATGGAGCAGATTTTGTAGACTTCGATTTTTCTCATTTCCTAAACCGAAGTTAGTTAGTGTTTTTCTTAGGTAAGGGATACAATTTCTTTGGCAACGAAATTTTCATAATTGAGAGAAACAAGTCCCATGAGAAATCATTCCTTTAAGATGCAAGTAGCTACTATTATGATTTTACAGATATTACGGATCTAGAAGAAAAAAATTAAGGTATATTTTCCCTATGGATACATTTAAGGAGTGCTAAAAAGATTATGTCACATGTGCTACTAAAAATTTCAATGACAACCCAATCAATTCATGTCACTTGTCGTACCTACAATCCTCCTAACCAAAGTTCATTCTGCAATAATATATTAGATAGTTATTAACGGTTCCCAATTGCAGGGATGATTAAACAGATGCTCTTGGCTGGGAAGATAAGATTCCATGACAATATGACATGCCTACCTTTATCAACATGTAACAAGAAGTTACCATCATCACTTTTGCATTAACATTTGCCTAGTTCATTACACCCATTAATTTGGACAATAATCTAGAGTACTATGGATGTGAACACAGCATATTTTGTAAGAATTCGCATAGCGTTTGTAAATTACAAAATACTATATGAGAGTGTATCTATGCCCGCCTACTTATCCAGAACTTGTTTCCCAGAAAATGCATGTATATGACAAGTTGGACAAGGAAATCTTAACTTTTTTTAAATACGAGTATTAAAGTACTCCCTCCGTCCGGATTTGTTGGTCTATTTTGGCGATTCCAACTTTTTTTCCATCACTTTTTGTATACTTTCTTCATACTTTACCCTTTAACTTTTAGAAATGGACAAACATTTTCTGACTTGAAAAAGTATATTTGTGGACCAACAAATCCAAACAGAAGGAGTAGTTCTTATACTCGCAACTATATCGATCTCTAGTACTTATTATACAAATGTATCTGTCTGGTAGATATGCAGAGCTTTTTTATCCAGAAAATTGTCAATTTACCCAATAGAATATCATAACAAGTCGGATATAGAGTTCAAAAAAGTGATTAAATCATTCATGCATTAAATCTGGTATCTATCTATCTATCTTTCAATACTTTATACAAATGTATTGAACCTCCATAAATTCCAATTCTCCCATTCTAATTTTCTAGACTTTTTTTTTTGTACATTCGAAAATTGAGAAAGCGGGAGAACATGGAGAGAGAGAGAGAGAGAGAGAGAGAGAGAGAGAAATGAGGAGTGGTAAGTTGGCTTTACTATGTGTAGAATATTTGCTTAATAGTATTTTTTATAAATTCAATTGACTTTGCTCACATTTTAACTTTAAACTTTAATAGTCCCTCCGTTCCAAATTGCTTATCCCTTATACTCTTTTGGGGCGTTCCAAATTGTTTGTCTTCTTTGCAAAAGTCAAAACAAAATTTATTCAATCTTCCAAAATAATCCCTTTATCAACAACTCTCATTTCATTTGAAAGTTGAAAATATAAGGGTAATATTAGAAATTAATGAATCTGTTTAATTTAAATGTATTTATTGAATGGAGTTATTGCATGTCTGAGTAAAAAGTTGAAGTTATCAAAAGTGACCAGCAATTTATAACGGAGAAAATAGTATATTTACATATTCCCATGCATATATAGAACGGGAACACGGTACTACAGGAGAGAGGCTTGTTAACTGGAAATTAAATCATGCATTCAACCAGTACCTTTGAGTAACAAATGCATCGCTTAATATTTAAGAAAGGAGAAAAGCACTTTACGATTAAAGTTAAATAAACCATAGACTTTGATAAAAAAAAAAAAAAAATAAACCATAGACTTTTAGGGAAGGGTAGACATTCTTCTTTTTATGTGATGAATGCCGTACCAATTAAATTAAAGAGATTAGGCGAAATTGATCGGCTCTAGTTTTCCGTGCCCACGCACACTTAAACATACTCCATGTGCCTTTGTCTATATCCCCCCAACTTTTAATTATTCATATCCAGAGTAGTAGTTCAGAGGAATCTTGCTTTCCTTTCATTTCCCTCTCTTTTCATCATTCGCAATAGTTGTCATCCTTTAATTTGAAACAAAACACCAAACCATCTTCCATCAATTATTGGTTCATTTATTTAATAAATTAAGTGTTTGGACAAATTTATCTGAATATAAATTAATTTTGGCGGCTTGATCCTATCGTCATTTTTGCTCGAAGTCCAACTAAAAACCAAGCTCTATATGAACTGAGTCTAGAATAATTAAGGGGGTGTTCCACTAAAAGAATTGTTGAGAATGCCTTGAATTTGGCTAAGTGAGTTTGCGAACAGAAAGATCACGAGGTGTAGCGCTACCGAGAAGCTACATATATAACGCCATCACGAGCGGTGTAGCGCTACCGAGAGCTTATCTCCGGGCGGTTTAGGGTTTTCGACTGGTTTTCTGTAACTTCGTATATATAGCGACGGAACCTTTAGGGTTCCGCATCCTTGAGTAATCCTTGAGCAACTTCTCATCTTCTTGGCCTCTCTAGAGTTACGGAACATAGCCGGCTCTTTGTATCTCTTCTTCACCATTGTTAATGAACTCTCTCTCTCCTCGCCCGTTGACGTACCTCAATCTTAGGAGAACCACGTAAATCTCTGTGTCGTGTGATTGCTTGTTGGTTTGGTTTGTTTTCTCATTACTTTATCGCGTTCATAGCGTGCGTTTTACAACAAGAATGTCACTTCCTTAAAAGTTTCATCGCTCACTTAGGGGGTGTTCCACTAAGAGAGTTTTTTTGATATTTTGGCTTTCATGACCTTTTATGTGATGTATTGTGAGAGAATAACTGTCTCGATTTTAAAAATTAATTAATTTTTTAACTTTTTTGAGTCAGTGAAATAAGACCTTATTGTGCATTGATTTAGTTGCTAGGTCGTGCTACTACTATTCGATTATTAACTGAAGTCCTCTATGTTTCATTTTAGATGGGCCGTCTTAGCAACTCCAACACATGCTATTTTCTTTAAAATGAAGAGTAGAAGTGACATATTAAGGGGAGATTTTGTAATTTATGCCATCTTTTCCTCAAAAAGTTGTACTGTTTGGAGGGACCCATCCACTTTTTTGTCACATCCACTCTTTAAATTTAATTTTGGCTCTTTGCTTTTAAAGAATCAAAATTAAATTTAAAGAGTGGATGTGACAAAAAAGTGG
>JAXBDA010001311.1:0-57117 GCA_036023075.1 Gaultheria prostrata
CCCCCAAACGTAAAAGAAATCCTCCAGTCCGTCCATCCTCAGGCACAATCACTCTCATACAGAACTTCTCTCTCTCGCAAGCAAATCAACAGAACCACTTGCCAAGCAACGCCTCGTGGAAATGCCCAGCCTTCTCATCTCAAGCCTCCTTCCTTAATTGGGAAACACACTTCATACCATTCTACCAAGTGATTCTAGAACTCCTGGAAACCCGCCCCATAGCAACATTCGAACATTTAACAAATCATTTTGGTCTTGAATTCCAAAAAGAAACTATCATCCTGCTGATGCAATGAAATTAAAATTTCTACAACATAGCAACATTTCAGAGAACTAAGGTCTCACAAGTATTTTCAAGAATTAAAAAAAGAGGAACGAAAGAGAAGGAAAGAGGAGGGAAGAGGAAATAAAGAAAATTGAGCGAGAATAGAATGCAACATACTTACCAGTTTCTGCCAAAGAATTCTTGGCCCCTTCCTTGGATTGCAAGCACTGTGAATTTAATCCGTTTGGAGTCCCGGATTCACTGTGACCACTAATTGCACCACCCCCCAGTCTGAGAGAGATCCAATCGTCCGAGCGGGTACAGTTTGACACGTCAGGTTGATCTCTCAAATTAGGCTGCATAGACGCATCAGAAGGCCTTGTAGGAAGAAATATCTGAAGAGAGGGATCATCACCAAATGCCAGAGGATTGTCAACCAAACAATCATTTACTTCAGCATTGGAACGACCGATAGAAGACTCTGGGACAAAAGCAGCAGATCTCATAGCAGTCTCCGCATAGCCATTCATCGATGTGGGACAGTTAACAGGGCTATGCTGCAAATCAACCAAGGCACCTGACGCATCTGCATCAGAACCAAATAATTGGAAACCGGGGCCCGTCTGGCTATCAGGAGGTAAAGACCACATGGACATCCCAAATTCGTCGTCGTTACCATTGAACAGATCCAGGCATGAACTAACACCAGCAGAAGGATATTCAGGATACGAATCAGGAATTCTATGCGAAGGAACTGAAAAGGTGGAACCACCAGCATCAGTTTGATTAATCTCGTATACAGTTCCAGAAGAAATTATGGCATCATTCTCTTCTTCTGAATCACTGAGAACAATAACTTCTGCCTCACCTAACGGTGCAGAATTGTGGTCGGTAAACCCATAGGTATGGTCAAGTTCAATCCCATTATTGGCAGGAAAATCAAAATTTACACCACCATCCTGATTGACACTAAGATCTTCGCTTCCAGTTGCACTACTGCTCATTGGGACTACATTCTGACCATGGTTTTGACATTTTTCTAACCCATTACCTGAAGAAAGGGCATGAATGTCTTCATGTTTACTTACTTCCCAGATACCTTTCTGGTTCTTCTTGATTCCAATTTTTAAAGGGGAAAACTGACCTTCAGAGACACCTTCTTGTTTGATTTCCTTAAGAGCTTCAGATTTACGTATAGCGTCGACATCGGTGGGGGCATAAAGAGTACCATCAGGAAGGTGCCACCGCCCTAGATCTCCTAAATCCCTGCGATCACTTTCCGCCTTTGCACGCCAAGAACCATCAGGCTTCACCTCAATCTCTGTTACATCTTCCTCACAATTCCGCATCTGTGGTAACAATTAAAGCAAAAAAGCATGAACCCCATTGCACCCAGAGACGGGTATCCAATAAGTAAGATAAATTAGGAGTCAGTCCACCTTAGATGTGATGCGATTGAAATATGGGTCAATGATGATATTCTCCAGAGCGTAATTCTTGAGGCAGACAGGGCATTGCCACTACATTCATACAAAATGCTTGCTAAGATATACAAACAGGCCCACAGATGACTTGAAAATTTTCAAAAACATAAAATCTACCAACAAAATAGCTAGGAAAATTAGAACTCCATTAATTTTGAATTTTTTTATACTTGCCTTCCTAGACCGTTGGTTCATTTCGACAAAAACTTCAAGATCAAAACAGCCCATGTGAAGACAAGGCTTGAATCTTCCAGCAACCTTCATTCTCAAGCCACTCATCTATAGTATTTATGCAAAGAAAAAGAAAAGAAATCAGTTTCAAAATAACCCCCATTCTATGAAAATTGGGTAGAGGATTAACCACCAAAGCAATACATAACATATTGGCTCCTGACTAAAACGCACAACAAATCAAGGGAAAGGGCTGCATTGAAGACACAAAAGCTATGACACACTGACTGTCGTATCGCACTAGATAGCAGCTTCACCGTATTTTAAGAGAGAACAAGCTATCAACAGCAAATCACAGAAAAATCTAGCCAGACTTCAAGAAGGCATTGAATAAAGATACTATATCGAGATTTTGCAGAGCTTAATGACACTAGTGGTCAGGTATAGGGCCTCCTTTTTGGTTGGTTTGTTAGCCTATTTTGCTACAAGGGTTGCACCCCTTTATATGTCTTCCTTTTTTGCGGTGCGTGTAGCTTAAACTTGACTAAACAGAAGAGAGATCAGATCACGATGTAAATCAATCCAAGTAGTTAAAAAGGTCATACCTAGCAGAGCCTTACCCCCACTTTTAAAATCTATGAATATGTGACTGTTACACGATTTAGGTAGAACTCAACCCCAAAAGCTAGCTCATGAAGTGAGGGTGCTCTCACGCTACTATATTTCATATTACTTTGGTACCCAGGCGATGTGGGACTTCACTTTACACCCTCCCTCACACGCAGCGTGCTAACTCGGCAGCACATGCCGCGTGCAGGCCACAGACACAAGCGATGGGTAAGCTTTTGGGACTGTTGGTACTTGGTAACTTAACAAGGTATCAAAGCTGGATACCAGAAATAGGGTGTGTATCTCAAGCCTGCACGCGGCAGGGGCTGCGTGTGAGGGAGGGTGTAAAGCGAAGTCCCACATTGCCTGGGTACCAAGGTTATATGAAATATACAAGCGTGAGGACACCCTCACTTCATGAGCTAGCTTTTGGGGTCAAGTTCTACCCAAATTCATGTAACATAGTTTCAGAGCTCTCATTTTTGCCCTCCGTTTGCATTCTGTTTCTCCCATTTGTATTCTGTTTTGTCTTATCTATAAAAATTTGCATCTCCACGTGCAAAATGGGTTGCATGTGAGGGAGGGTGTTAGAGAGCTGGATATACATCGTTGGGCCCATCGTTGGTAACTTAACAGTGATTTGACTGAGATGTGTAGGTTTCAAAAACTGCATCCTCATGAGTGTCCCGAGAACTAGTCAATTCAACATTTTCGTGGTACCGTGTGTGTTTGTGTGTGAGAGGGAGAGATAAGTTTTGACGACATACCATATTCTAAAAATATCATACCCCCAGAATTTGATTAAAATACACAAGAATCCCTTCCATTTATTTTTTGCCATAACGAGAGAAGTTTGGAACACTTTCATAGAAAGTGATTTTCCAAAATTAATCAAGCACCTTTCCTTTATTTTGAATGAAAAATGATGATAGAAAATAAAAGCAAAAAAGTAGAGTCCATTTTGATGCGAAGTAAATAGATAACCATATAAATCTTCCAAGCAATAACTAAAACTTAGCCAATTAGAAAAAAGTAAACCAAGCACAAGGTAAAGTCAATCCCAATTCCAGGACTACAAAGGCGATCAACTTGACTTTCTGAAACAGGAAACATCAATGGAAAGGCCGAATATTCCT
This sequence comes from Gaultheria prostrata, assembly GCA_036023075.1. Classification (NCBI taxonomy): domain Eukaryota; kingdom Viridiplantae; phylum Streptophyta; class Magnoliopsida; order Ericales; family Ericaceae; genus Gaultheria; species Gaultheria prostrata. Next base: position 3,666 of record JAXBDA010001311.1, read on the forward strand.
TATATCAACAAAGAAGAGTTTCAGATTGTTAAAAGTTTGAATAGCAAAAAGAAGATTTATCTAAGGAGCATAGATGGAAGCTTCTCCATTAAACAAACTAAAAGAACAATTCGACATCATTTTCCGAAACATTATCCACGTATAACCCAATGAATCTTGTAAAATCAACATCTCAATATGAAACATATCAGGTCATTAATGTATGTATTCATGTATACGTAAATATACATACATATATATATATCACTATTTGGCAATACCTTGTTTCGCACTGTAACAAGAAAGTTGATCACAGCAAATGTGGTAAATACAGATCTCAACATGCATTAATATCAAGAGGTCACTAAAAGAAATACGAGTACATCTTATTATTTGGCAATACCTTGTTTCCCGGTAAAATATGTGTAGTAAAGACTCAATAAAAAAGAGGTAAGAAGTCATGGGCATAAATGCACATGCATGAAACAGAAAACCATGAAAAAAATGACAACACAAAGACAACCTTATGTATTCAATGGATCATTGCCAAGAGACTTTGTAATAACGATTGCATACTTCAGTTCAAGGAGAAAAAGGAAAAAGATAAGAGAGAATGTGTGCGCGTCCGAGAGAGAGAGAGAGTAAATATCCACGTGTGGTAAGAAAATAAATTTCTTGTTTGAAAAAGACGCATATAATCATTCCAATGCTTTACTGAGAATTGAAAAAAACTACATAACTACTACTTCTTAAGAGGCAAGGGAAAAACTCCTATCCTGGTTATTGGACCCTCATGGCTTGGGTTGATCATTGAAGACTTGATTGTCGGAAACCTCGAGGCAATCCAATGATTATTGATGCAGTCCAACTCATCCCCATGCAACCAAAAAATCCTACACTACATGCTGTCTATACAAGAACACGAGGAGTGATCGCATGGAAGACTTTATATTGTAGCTTCCCACGGGATGCTTTTCTACGCAAAAATTATATATTCTATGCTGTCTGTGGGAGAACGTGACAAGTCCCATGGAAGACATTCTATTGTAGCTTCCCGCAGGATGCTCTTTGCTCACAAAAGTGGTATTCTCCAGACAATGTAAAGGGTACGCGTACATTCTAGAAGTGGTAGCTTCCCAAGCCCTGCCTCTGATTTGCACAGGATTCCACGTCCAATGCTACTTGAATAAGAGCATACGCTAGATACACTCATCTTGTAGGTCATCCAATAACTTACCTAGATTATAGTGATTACTGAAACAAAAATACCCATACAATTCAATGAATCCTTAATGGAAATATTGGCTTAGAGTATGAGTAAAATCTCCAAAGTTTGACACATCAATTTGTGCAACCTTTTCCTCTAGAAGTATCAAACTGGATACAATCAACAAAGCACGTGTTGATGTTACGAATATTACTGCATAGACCATTTCTCTACGATTTGCAATGGTTCGGAGGACTAGGGAGAAAAAAGGAACACGTAGCTTTTCAAGATAAACAAATAAAACAAGGTGGAACATCTGAATATGTCCAGTCAGGATTTCATGATATTTTCCTCAAAAAGGGGCATCTCGTGTAAGTGCCCACGAAGTAACTACTACCACCTTCTCCCAACATTAATCACATACACAATTCAGATAGCACATGTAAAAATGAAGAATAAACTAAAAAAGAAAAAGAGCTTGCCGAGCATTTGAATATTATCTACGGAGAAGTGAGGTGTAGAGATACTTCAACACAACCAGTTTTTCCCTCAAACCCGAAGCTACAAAGGCATCAAATCTTCAGTAAAGATCAACCTCAAAGGACATGTACATGAAACTAAACGGTAACAAGAAAAAATTCTCCACCATTTGTCTAATTGAGAAACAAGTATACAGTACCCAAAAATGAATTCTGAAGCAAAATGCTTCTGCACCCATATTGTGGTTGAGCAGGAATAGAAAGAGACATATACACGTTTTAGCCTTGTGCCCTAATCTATCATGATTAAGGTACTGCCTAAAATGGCAGAACCAGAACCTAGAGTATGAGTGTACAACCTCCCTTAACATAGCCAACAGCTAACTCAAACCTTCCATTTTTCTTCCTTACTTAGTTCCACTAATATTTGGAAGATTCCTTTTGGAGGAACCAAAGCAATTTCTATCTCTTTCCAACTCTCCTGTCCCTAACCTGTTCGTTCTTGACAAAGGAACAATCTCACTCACCCCCTAACCCCAGAACAACAATAACTGTAGAAAAGACGAGGCGAGCAAGGGGGGCCTTCTTCCTTCCCTACCAAAAGGGCAAAGCAAATGGGCCGAAAATCAAGGTATGGTAATGACCAAAAAGTCGTAAACAGATTATTGGATTTGGATGGCATGTTCTCTATATTTCTTCAGTTGTAAGGGCATCGCATGTTTTAGTAGTTTAGACAACTAACAATGATCCCGCCAAATGCGTTGGGAAAAAGAACGGAAGGGAAGGAAAATTAAAACTACCGAAAAATGATCCACACAATATTGTATGGGCTGAAGACTTTCCACCACGTGGCCTCCTTTCAACAATCTAGCATTGATACTTCAAAATTTAATATAACCAGCCATGGCAAGCACAGTCTTTGCAAGTTAACAAGGAAATAATTGTTTATTTACGAATAAATTTCAGACCCAAGACATCCTTAAACAGGTGGTTGGCAGAATTCATTAAAACAAGAGCACTGCATTTGCAGATGCAACACTGATTCCTTCCTTGACTCGCATGGTTGTTAGACTAATTTTATTTTCCCACTTTAGCAACAATTTGTCCTTATTCTTTATCAAAGAGGGGAAAACCCACAGAAATCCAAATTAAAGAATTCCACAATCCAAAAGGTTCAATTAATAGTAGAGCATGTATTTTCACTATGCTTCCTGGTTAACCAGTACCGAAAAAATATATATAAAATAAAAATTCCACCACGTCAACTTGTTCCAGTGGTAAAACACATAGCAACAATGCTGGCATGAATCTGCATAAAATTACTTACAGGACAACGTAATTTGACAGGAATAGAATCGGCAACAATTTCTAGATCACTGTCACTATCAGCATTTTCTGTTGGAGTTCCACCACCAACACAACGGCGAACACGAGCAAGAGCATCTTCAAAGAGCTCACCATCTGACTCCTTGGGAATCAAGTTGAGAATCTAGACGACAAATTAAAAATGCCATAAACACAAAAACAAATAGGAACCAATAAGTGGACATTGTCTCTACCATCAAAGTGCCTACGATTATGGAAATGATAAGATAAATCTTCCAAAAAAACTAAAGTTAAAAAGAAGATAACCACCAAAACTACAGATTTATGTTGGTAAATATGCAGACCTGTAATTTTTTTATTAGAAAATGTATACAGAATGTCAGATCGAATATATCACCTAAAACAAAAAAAACAGCCCAATCCCTCAATCCCAGGGCTACATCTGCCCTCATACTATCATATGGGTTATATAATGGAATTAACTTCCATGTCTGTAGAAGACAAAGATACTAATTAACAATTAAACAGAACGACTGATACTACATTGACCATAACAAACAAATAAAACGTTTTTTTTTTTATCATCCCTTACACTACTTTTAGCTAAATGAAGGACATACAGGAGTGCATGCCCACCGATAATAATCAACTTGACAAAGCCACCAATAATTGCATCTTGTATATGATGAATTTGACAGCACAAAGTACTAGAAACAACAAAATTCTCAGGAGAAACTGTTAAACATTTGCTTTTGTAGTGCAGAGGCTCCAGGGGTACTAGAAGAACACTCTGTAGTATCTTCGGCGTGAATGTACTGCCTCGGTCGGTCAGAGAGATTTTTCTCTTCTTGGCACAAGGCCTTGTTGATAGCTTCAGGAAGGCTTGGGCGTTAGTTCCATTATGCTTAATGTGGTGTTTATGGACAGTGAGAACTAGGCAATCTTTCAGAAACTGAGAGCTTGTAATTTTCTTTGAAATGGACTGTGAGGAATCACTTTACTAACTTTTGGAAGGAATCATACATCCCCCTCGACATACAGTAGCCTTTCACTTTCTCTGTGTATAACACGTCAATGTTAACAGATTGTACTTCCTATCACTTGCAATTTATTGATATTGGACAATATTAAGTCGAATTGAAGAAGGCACACAGTTATATTCAACAACAATAACAGAACCCATCTAGTCCCCAATCATTGGGGGTATGGGCGGGGATGATGGGAGACAGTCCTAACCTTTGGCAATATGCACAAAGTGGCTGCTCTCAGAATACCACTGAAACAGTGGCCCCCTAAACCTCCAAGAACCGAGGAGCTATAGGAACGTTTTATTGCAGGACCATGCCCCGAAATCAAAGCCAAAAGGCATCAGAGAGGGCAGGCTTAGAGACCCAAATCTATTTTGGTGCCTATTGCCATGCTTCATTCGTGGTCTGGAGCATCTAACTAATGAGCACCACACAGTTATATTCAGAAAGAGTTAAAATACCTGCTGGACAGTACGCCGCTTTACAAGTCTGACGCCCAAACAAAACACTCGAGAATCACATCCTGTTAAGGAAATTTTATTAATTCCTTCGCTGGTGCATGGTGTTATCTGACAAAAGAAGAAGGAAACTAAGAAAACAATCAACGCTAATAAAAATACAAACATACAACAAATCCCCATATGCAAAGAAGGAGTAGATGACTGAAAACATGTATTGCTTAAGATAACAGTTAGGCTAAAATAAGCAACATAATAATTGGCAGGGACAAAAAGAAGAAAACAAATGTAGTAAAGGCGGAGAAACTCACAACAGGGCCATCATCACGACCATTAGCCCCCAGCATTTGCGAGCCAGGTCTGTTAATTGCCCGCACTGGAATACCTATAGGGTCAATAAACAAAACAAAGCAAGAACAGATTATAATAACCTAAAACAAAACTTAAACACCTGCTACGACAACTTACTTATATGTCTATGCAAAGACAATAAAAGATCCCAAACATGGGATTGTTGGGGCAGTGACTATTGGGACTGGAAAGCTTGATCTGTCAATCAATGCAGAACAAAGAGCAATTATTTGCTCAGCTTTTTTAGGGGCTCTCAGCAACCATGATTACATAGAATGGGCAGATTCTCTCAGACAGAACATGCGGAGGCATGGTAATCTAGATTGTGTTTGTTATTTAGCCGCTTTAAGGCGCTGATTGCATTGAGTCCCTTGAAAAAGCATTTGGCGGGCTAAATACCTCAAAAGTGCTTTTCTCCATATGGCCAACGGCTTTCATATCCATCTTGACAACGTACCCTTGGACGAAGGGGCCAATTAGAAAGGTGAATTTGAGGGAGCAGCCTTGTAGCCTTTTGTCACGAATTTAAGTTGTGGTAAGATTGAAATTAGAAACTTTTGTAGGTAAAATGTTCTGTAAGGTAGGGAAAAAATCCAAAAATTGCAGACAAAAGGGGGCTAAAATTGGCTCGGGTTTCAAGAGGCAGGCGGCTGATTTTAGATTTCATAGTTATTGAGATAATGAAGGGAGGTGTTTATTAGCTTTCTTGAACGCAAAAAGGCAGGGGTGAAAAGGCCAATTACAAGAAATGCTAAGGGATGATTTGGCATTTGATAACCTAGCGATATGAACTCATTGTGTGGGGGCTATGAATAGCACATAAGGAATTTTATTATGCCACTGTTGAAATGAAGGGTATTTTGGGAGAAAAGCTCATCCTGGCAAGGATAACAAAAACTCATATAAAGGCAAGCTCACATTTCTATATAACTCGAGCTCTAATGAAGAGAGCATACGTGCTTTTCTTTCTCTAGTCGGTATTATTTATATGTACTCATAGGCTTCCAAAATCCTGTAAATTAGCTATTGGAGAACAAGACTACTCTGGTATATATTAAACAAAAGTGCAAAATAAACTCCTCAACAAGAATATACCCATGGATATTACAGCCGACATCAAAGTTCCAGAATCACCCTCAATCACCAAACCTCATGTTGATTAATAAAATTTCAACATATTAACGTCCTAAAACAAATAAAACATAGACTCGAATAAGCCTGAGATTAACTGCACAAGGTCCCTTGGAGCCTGAGTATTTGAATATCCAGCCTTGGAGCAACCTAAGAATGCTCATGAAAGGAATCTAGGCCTGTTGAATGGCCCGATAGTGATTGGTTCTGATAATAGTTTGCGTGCATCTCAGTTGGAAGGCATCAATCTTCAAATTGATCTTAACCCAAGAAGCTTCATGAAAGATCGAAGAAGCAAAGCCTATGATGAGTGCATGAGCAAGGATGAGAGTGATTTTGAGGACAATAGCAGAACTTCTGGCATTAGCAGATCTCTGGAGGAGTTAGAGGCAACATCAAATTATGGTACAATACTGGGAGTGGCGTACGATGATAAGGATATTGAAAATATGAAAAGGTTAATTGAAAATGAGGAGGAGTTTTCTCTGTGCTTGAGTAACAAATTCAGTGTGTTATCTTCTAAGAAACAATGAGGTTAGGTGTCAGGCATTCTCAGAGGCTGTTTTGGGTTCTTTCGTCTGATGCAATATTTGGAGGAGGTTTCTTTCCCTGGAGTTTCTTAGGAGTGAAGTGGGCTGACGCTGTCTCTGAATTTTTCTTTTGATCTGCTGCTGATTTGGTATTTTAGGTTTAAGGTGTTTCAGATGTTTCAGGTGTTTGGGCTCTGACCCAATAGGGTGTACTTTGGACCTTGGCCCAATGGTTGTTCTTTTCTTTTAATTTCTCCAACATTGGTTGGAGTCCCCTCTCCTCTCCCCCAACTTGATGTACCCTTTGTCAAGTTTTCTTTAATAAATTTTATGCTTATCGGAAAAAAAAAACGCACAAGGTCCTAAGCAGGTTAGGTCCCATGAGCAATTGCATTTTGGACACTCTGCATCACCTTTTAGGTAACTTAGCATCTCATACAAGAGAAGGAAATCCTGAAGGGCAAACCCTTGTGTTACATATTAGAGAAGGAAAACAAGGATAAGAAACAGCAAAACCATAAGTGAAAGCCAGATTTAATATAAAGGTGAAGAGAGGAATGAAGGCTTGAAAGATTTAACTCGAGAAGCCTTAATTCTAACTTCAAACATGATCTCATCCACAGATAATCTGGGCAACTTTTGAATCCCTTGGAAACATCGTTATTCCTTTCCTACCGAGTGACAAATGAAGTATACCATGGCTGCCCAAGCCAATTTCCTAACAGCATTGTGCTACAAGCTCATTATCTCTGGTCGCCAAGGATGGAGAGTAGAGAAGAGACAACACGGCTCGGAAATATGGGATCAGATCAGAATCTAGAATATGAGCAGTCGAAATAGATTTCCAGTTAGATTAAAGAATAGCATTTTTCAGTTAGACCGAAGGAGGCTGCTTAACTCTTTCAAAGAGGTAGTCCGATACTCAAGGTGTCTTACATAGATTATAGGTTATTTGACAATTGGCAACGGTAAATTTCTAGGTCATCTAGCAGAGTATACATGGTTGCACTCCCCCTTTTGTAGTCCCCACTTAATGCCTCCAAATAAAGTTTACCGGCCATACAAAAGAGCAACTTTTCATTGAATGTCTTCTCTTGCTATGCAGGATAAATGATTTGTATTGCCCCAGAATCTCAAACAACAAATAGAAATAAGGTACTTCAGTGAAGATACCAAAATTCTGTTTCCACCTTCCACAATTAAGAAACATGATGCTAGGAAAGAGAAAAATTAGCTACGCATACCATTGACCTGTAGGTCTGCATACTGCGGCCACTGCATCCTAAATGAAACCTTGTCGTTGAGAAGCATACACCAAGCCTAGGTCGTTCATATTAATGAATCATTAGACGTCTCTAATCCCTGACAAATACTCCCTCTATCCCATAATCTTGAAGATTGGTGCGAAAGAGTACGAAAAATTACGCATGGAAGTGCTTTATTATTTATTCCAGAAATGCCACGGCTTTTTGTAATGGACTAAAAATTATGGGGCAGAGGGAGTACTATATTTCATGAGCCAGTGCATTTGCTCATGACCCAGTGCATTTGCATACCAACCAACCTGAACATCATACTCTTGTTTCGCCAGCAATTCCTTGTCCACCCTTGTAAGTTGAAATGTTTTCTCAACGCTTTGCACTGGGGTTGTACTGCAAATTTTGGTTGGAAAGCAAATTATAATACAAGAAAAAAGGGCTCATACAAAAATTTACAATAAGAATATATAAGCTTCGGGGAACAAGGGAAATCCACTGATAATACAGCCTAAAAAAGCAGATACAAGAATCAAGGCCACTTCTAAGATGGCTTCAGGCCTATGTCGAAGCAACAATAGTCAAGCACTACAGATACATGTTGGACAAACATCCAAACATATCCTACAAATCATGGCGTAGTTATATCAATAATTAAACCGAAACAAAGTAGCCTTCCTTTGGGAGCTTTTACGTTTAAGTTATACTAAAGCATAACTTCCAATTTAGTTGCCACTTACCAGTAGTGCTTTATGATCAGATACAAGAACTAGTTATTCATGCTTCCTTTTCAACATATACAAAATTCAAAAGTTTTATCCTGATATTCTTATCTTTTACAGATTGAACCCCAGAAGTGAAAATATCATTTTCATGCAAATTCATGAAACAGGAAGAATTGCTATATAGTTTTTTTTTTTGCTAAGCAAAGAATTTATTAATCTTTGAAAACAAATTACAAAGATTAAAAGGGTCCGAGACTAGAAACGCCAAGGACCCAAAGGGGGAAATAACAAGAAACACCATGGATGGCAAGATACCAGCCACTGCACCGAAAAAAGAAGAAAAAACCAAGAAGACCAAAACTCCTGAAAGACCACAAAACCACCCCCAACCACAACATCAAAACAAGGAACACTCCTCCCCAAGCAAAAGCCAAAAAGCACCAAAACCCCAACCGAGAAGCAAAAAACCCCAAAACACCTAGACCTCCAATCCACAAAAACAGCCAACAACGGGATCCTCACAAGAAAGCAACCACACAACAAAAACAAGATCAGAACTCCACTGAACAGGATTCCTCATCCTCCAACTCCTCAAGCGCTATGATTTCCTGTTCAGAAATATCAACTCCATATAATTCTAAATATTTCTTAATGTTGTAGCTCTTCCTTCCAAAAAATTAACACCACACAAAGAACTCTCCTCCATACTCTTACGAGCTTGCTTGATTAACCTTGAATTCCTGTTGCGAATAACGCTACTAACCTCCTCCTGCCTACTTTCAGAGTTTGAAAATGGTAAAGATTCAACCTCCAACCTACTCTCCCTTCTACTAACTTCCTCTTGAGACTTATGAGAGGACTCCTCGATGTTTCCTTTCTTCACGCCCAGCTTCAATCTTCTCGGATTGTTATCTTTTTTATCCCGGCTAATTGATCTAGAAAACATCGCAGCTTTCAAAGGATTTTTAGTCCATAAAGGATTCCTACGGTTACCTTTACAGGTACGGTGTTTCTTCTTATGTCGCATGAAATCCACATACTTAATAAGAGGGTCAGCCGAGACAAGATCACAGTCAAAACCCGACTCAACAGAATTGGTATCATTTGACTCCTCATCTGTTCCATTTTCCAAAGGAAAAGCATTCACAGGAACTTGTGGGTGTTGGACTTCATCCACCCAGGACGCATCACTCTCATGCACAGAAACGACAGGCATACACTACCTCCTTTTTATGGTTCCTATCATCCCCGAAAAAAGAAAAGTTGCTTGATTCCATGTTCTCTTCATCCTCTCTCAAAACTGCCAGCTCAACAAAAAGGTTCTTTACTTCGGCCACATCATCATCCTTAAGATTATCCCCTTCTCTAGCATCAAACCAATCATCTTCCTTTTTATCCAAGTTGAGACCATCTTTACCTCTGCATATACACCTGCACCCCTCCCTCATCAAATTGTTAATCACAACTTGCTCTTCCATTACCCTAATCGGATACACCCTACCATTTGCCTCCAAGTTGATCTCTTGATTGATAAAATCAAAGGATTTGGTAGAGATCTGCACTTTACCTGAAGAGAAAGATAACTTATTTGAAGTTGCATCATCAAGAGTAATCGATTCTCCCCAAATTCTGCCAATGGTGAAGAAGGTATCTGAATTCCACAAATGCAAAGGAACCCCATAGCAATTATCCAGACCTTGCGACAGGATTCAACAGCAAAATCAGGACTCCACTCTCTAAAATCCTCAAAGAAATTCCCCAACCAGTTAACCTCAGTGCACTCAATCATGGACTTCATATCCGACACAGTGGGAAAAGTAAGCACCACAAAATTACCTCCCAATGAACATATATGTATATCAAAGACACCTTCACTAATGAAGCAATCTTTGATAGACTCAATAGATCTAGGGGAAGGTAATTTAGCAATGATACTTCGCAAGAGCCATTCCTCATTATCCGGTATGAATTCATCCTTGGCTAATATAGAAACCTTAGGTGGAGACACTTTAGAACCTTTCACCACATCAGCAAACGAAAATTGCTTAATAGGACCTCCCTTCTCAATGCGGTGAACAGACCTATCTACACCTCTTCTGCTAGATACCCCAGAATTGAAAGGAGCAGATTGACCAGCCTTATACTGAATTAGCAACTTACTTTGGTTCTTGAAGGCAGCAAACTTCACATAGAGTTTACTATCTTCAATCCAAAAACCATTTGCTTTAGAAATTGCCACATCCGCCGAAGTAGCACAGTTATACCGAACAAAACCAAGTCTCTTTTTTGCGACTTTGCTTTTAGAAGGAATAAAGGCATCTTTAACAAACCCCAAATTTGTTGAAAATTTTCCTAAACCAGAGAATACCAACATCCTCAGGTAGATTGTTGACGCAAAGAGTGTAAGACTCTGATCTATCCCAATCCATAATCACAGCATAACCAAAAGCGGAATAGCGGCACACACGACAAGGGAAGAATCGAAAGAATACCTTGCGTAAAGTGAAGACAAGCTGCCAAGATGAGACCCACAACGGCACCAAACAGAGGCTAATCTATGATGCAGATCCAGAAAGAAGGAAGGCTTAGAGGCGCAGGAGACAGGCTGAGGTTGAGGGATCGAAAGAGAGGCGATAAGATGCGGTATGAGAGAGCGGGAGCAAGAGAAAAAGGGTGAGAGAGGACGGGATGGGCGAGAGGAGAAGGCCAGCGGCGATGACAGCCGGAGAGACGCCGCAGGGGAAGGTGAAAGGGCTAGGGTTTCATGGGGGTTTCGAGGGATTTCAAATCAGCAGTAGGTGTTCTTTTTCCTTCAGAATTGCTATATAGTTGCACTCCTGTGGGCTATATGTCGTGGCGCCCTAGCTAAATAGTTTCATTACCATACGCTATGAATGAGTGGCATGAATATTGTGGCATATCAAACCTCACATTATCCAACAAAAATACATTAAAACATAAGACGACCCTTTGCCAACTCCTCATGCCCTTCAATTACAGGTTTTATAGGTCCAACCCCAAGATACTCAGCACTACAGCGGCCAAACCCCGTACCACCATAGGTCATGTAACATAGGGTAGAGAATCAAAGTAATTTAGTGAACTCAATGCACCTTATGTTCAAGCAAGGTAAACATTGCATTTTGCCAATATTGCATTCTGAAATAGGTAATAATGATATAGGAAAATGCTAATAACAACCCATTGGGTTGAAGAAGGGAGGAAGAGGACAAAAAAAACCCAGTTTCCGATGAGTTAAAGTGCCTTGAAAAGTGTTAAAGGTGCATCGGAAACTGTGTTTTTTTTTGCCCTCTTCCTCCCTTATTCACAACCCAATGTGGTGTTATTAGATTTCCCTAAAGATAATCTATGATTTTCCAACAAAAAGTCATGATAACACAAAAATCGAAGTCTAAAAGAGCAAAAACTTTTTCCCAGAAGAAAAACAAATCTATGAAAGAGAAGTTCATCCGAAAGATATCTTAACACGGATGAGAGGATATTTAAAATTAATAGAGAGCACCAACAGTTAAGTATACAACGCTAAAAAGCTTGATAAAAAGTTCAAATCCCAAGCACCATGAGTGTTATTTTTTAGTAGCACCAGATACCTTTGTACTTTACAGTTTAGTTCGAATATTAAATCTTTATACAGCTTCAAAGAAAAGAGGAAGCATGGTTCAACTTGATAAACAACAAACAATTTTATAGTGGAGAAAAAATATGCAATTGCATAAGCTTTTATCATGTCCTTACCCATCGGTTGGAACACTTGTAGTGGTCAACTTAACAGGGTTCAAAGGATGAGCCCTCGTTATCCAAAAGCTGCATATCACAAAATCAATCAGAAAAGTGAAAACAATGTAGTCTATTTGAGACAGGATTCAGGAGATCAGGAAAGATAGCTCAGGGTGGAGAAAATTTTATTATATAACATTATCCGGAAAAGTATTTTAGGATGCAAGAGTGAGCACTAAGAACATTCCTAGCGGCACCAGAAGTTCTGACAAAAATTTGGATAACTTATAATTTTGGCACTGACAAACTTCAACCACAAGCTTAACAATATCAACTTTGGAGGATAATCGCCCACTTGTGCTGTAATGAATAATGACGAACACATCGTACTCAAAAATCGCAAACATGCCATATTTTATCAAATAATACCAAAGCATAAAAATTGTGCTAAACGCAAATACTTATCAATGGTAGGGACAAAATCAAAATATGAGCCTTTTCCCAGAAAACATAAAATAAATAGCATGATGATCTATTAAAAAAGAAAAGCAACAGAGTGACGATTTGAGGAAAAAAAAATGTAACATAAACGGATAAACCCAATGAGAAACTACTAGCAGGGAAAAGTAGTGCCAATAAGACCAAAAGCAGGATCTGAACAAAAGCCATAACAGAAGCAAGAGTAAAAATATCCAGTACCAAGCAAGTAAAAGCTCTCTCAAAAATCATAAACATGCATGTAAATCCAGTTCAAGGCATAAGAGAGGAAAAACACTGGTATTACATACGGATCTGCCCGACTGAGTCTACAGATTTCACAAAAGAAAATCTCAGGAGGAGCTGGTAGAACACCATCAGCAGGTTTCTCTGGAATAATAACACAACCAACATGCTGCCACACATGGCACCTCTGATCCTCGCACTGCACAATAAAGTAACTTACTAAGTGATAAAGTGACGAGAGCGCAATACCACCAGTCAATACAACAGATGATAACAAATTTCATCTATCTCAAATCCCAAGAAATCCAGCTGTGAATCTTCTAAAATTCAAGCAGCACTCAAAGGTGAAAGGACACATGGAGAAGCAAAATTCTTCTGTTTTAGGAATAAAGAATTCAGAAGATGACTAAATTGTTCAACGAATGAAATTGAAGTACTAGTCATTCCTTAACTGGTGATTCTCACAATAGTACCTCTACAAGCCGTTGGGGCTTAATCTAACCATGCAACTGACTGCACAGAAGCAGCGGCTATTCTCCCATCACTATAAAGATGCACAAAAGGTTATCGAAGAGACCAGGTAATACTTTTACTGATACAATGCACAAGGCAACTGGGAAGAGGCCGTCTGAGATAACAATGTCAAGCTTGTTGCACATAGAACTCAACTGTTGAGAGCAAAGGTATAAAAATGCAGGTTTTTTTGCTTTGGCCAGTTTTATTGTTTTGTGCTTACGAAGATTTAACAAGTCATGCTTTTGTCAATAAATTTAGGATAGATGGGTAAGTACTTGCTAAGGGGTAAATATAGAGACATTGGTAACATATTAGTTTCGTTTATAAGTATTATATGTACTTAAAAGTCGAAATGTGAAAATTGAACAGTCTAAAGCCAAAGCACAAGAAGCATTCATATACTAGAATGACCAACCTAAAATGTCCATGTAATTGTGCCTTTCTACCCACTATTAAACTAACTACATTTCTTATTCCACTTTCCACTCACAAAATAGCAAAAGGAAATATGTCAGTCGTATAACATCATAAACTGAACTATATTCAACCCGTAAAAGAAACCCAAAAACTCAGAAGTAAATTTAACCCTATTCCCCAAAAAATATACCTTCACAGGACTTTGATAAGTGATAACCAGAACACTGTATGCGAACAGAACATTTACCAACCCAGCATTACTAATACCTAATCATGCCACCATTTATAATGGTGACAAAAGACCAATGAACTTTCAGCACAATAAACAACTTCCAGAATTTCACAAACTATCAATTAGCTGCAAACTAAGGGTCTAATGTAGTATTCTGACTTCATTTAAATAATATGAGCTTCTCACTATTCAAACAATTCAAAACTACATCAGTAGTTACTCCCAATCGATCTTATGTTTGTAAATTTCCATGCAGTCCTGATCAAGGACTGTTGTGCAGATATAGCATGAGCAGAAGACAATATACATAAAGGTGAATAATACTCCTCTCGTAACAAGTGCAGGGAAAATATACTATAATGTAATTGAACGTACTTCAAGACCCAAAACCATTAATAATTATAATGTGAAGCACATAAAATGGCATCAGCCAAAGCAGAGAGAGTACTGCTGAGTGCTGACAATAACTCGTAGCTAACCTAAACTAGTTGGTGGAAAATTAAAAAAACGCATCAACAAAACATAATCTCAAAACTATTAAGGGGGGAGAGAGATAAAGAGAAACTCATTCAGTTGTGCACACAATGTTGCAAGTTAGTGGATACCGCATATCCATGACATGACAAAGACCAACAATTAGTGGAGATAGAATAACAAGCTCTAATCATGATGTGTGAGCTTGGAAGAGAGAAGCCCCACCGCAATGGGAACTATTATGCTTGAGAATATTCCTACCCAAAGATAATATAACACATACCTACAACCTCGTAGAACAACAAAAATAAAAACTACTGCACGAAATACAAGTACAACAAAGGTAATCCACACAATGGCATATAAACCCTCCTTTTGGTAAACAATACAAGGGGGCCCTCCGGCACTTTGTTACTGGCATACAACATGCAGTAATTTTAAATACAGGTTCATAGGAAAGAACACCAAACTTGGCAACACGCTCATGGAAATTCTCAAGTAATACGAATAAAGTTAAAAACCAACACATATAAGCATACAACTTACAAGGACCACAAGCTCATGCAGGAGACATAGAGAAGATAGATAATCAGAGAAGGGGTGAGACTTGAGACTTGGGAGAGACAAAAACTTATGCACAAAAGAAAGTTAAAAGTCTGACCTTGATCATTGAATCAGTTGACAATGAACTTCCACAAGGACAACGGATCTTATCAACTTCATGAGAATCATCAATTTCAGCCTTGACACTCGGATTACTGCTTCCTGACACACCTGGTCCTTTAGATGCTAATTCAGTAGCCCCAGAAACCTGCATTTTTCTGGAGATACAAAAATGTATGCAAGTTGAGGTAACCAAATTTTGAGGCCCCACATGTCATTATGAAATAACAAATCCGTACGCAACCATAGTAAGAAGTTCAATACCACATTCAGAAAACAACTGCCTATGCAATCAACCAAAGTATGAAATTTAACTGAAAAAAATGCAACCAAAAGAAAAAAAAACACACACACACCTGTAAGTGTCATCTACTAGTTTCGCTATTTCTTCCTTCCCAACGGCATATTTCTTTGTCCAAATACCAGAAACTGCACCAAAATGATAGAACAAGCAATCAAAACTTAATTGCACATTGGCATAAAGAAAAGACCAATCAGAGAGGACAGAAGTCTCCTTGGGAGTTCAAACATGTGGTCAAAATCTGAGGGATGTCCTAAATGTATACATGTATGTTAATATACACCATCAAACATACCCACAATCTGAATTATCCAGAGTTGGACAAGATCAATTCCCTTTTCTCACCTGTCCAGGAAGGGAACTCCCTCAAGATAAACAGATCAGTTTATTGAGGAACTATTTGCATAAGGTAGTTCAAGATCCTAAAATGATAAGGCCACTATGTCTGTATCAAATAACCAGGTTCTGAGATAAATACATAAATTGTGACTTGCTCCAATGCAATAATAGGATTGCACAAGCTAGGACTAGTTATGAAATTATGGAAACCCTGGGAAGCACAAAAAGAAACAGCAATTGCAAGAAATAACTCGTGGAAAAAGTATTCTCATCTCAGCAACATCAACCAATTAATTTGAAGACGATAAGAAACACGGATTTGACCTAAAAAGGAAATTCTTTATTCACACAATTTTGCAAAACTAAATGGTACATGCTTGGGTACACACGTATAACCAAAAGGGGAAGTAAATACCACTGGCCAAAACATCAAGTTATATGTCATCTTCGACGGGAAAAAGAAACCGAATGAAACAGCACAAAATACCTTGTTCATCAGAAAGAACTGCTACAATTCGGTCCACAAGGTCCTGCACAATTCAATCATAAACCAATCAGACTAATCCAACTAACAATAGATACTTTCTGAAGTAGTCATGATGAAAAAACATAGTAAAGGTCTACAAGGTCCTGCAGACCATATGTCCTTTCGTGGTAATCCAACTTAACAGACAAAATATGAAGCAAGTCATGGTAAAATTAGCAGCAGATCAAGACAAAAAACCATACGCAAATCTCCATATCGTCTGTGATAGAGCCTAAAGCCTATCCCAGACCATATGAAAAATAAAACCACCCTAAAGCCTAACTCCTGGCATAATAGATTAATTCTCAGTCAGCTTGCCCATTGCATGCTGTGGGACGTTAAATTAGCTTCAGAGACTACTTTATCTAAAGCCGGCTTTAAATAGAATCCGAGGTACAGAAAAATAACTTTAGATAGAATCCGAGGTACAGAAAAGGGACCTTCAACACAAATTCAATCGGAAGAAGTTCTCCATCATTATCAGCAGATTTAGTAGCTACAGGCACGGCCAGGTTTGCACAATGGCGACAGACGTTATGTATTGATAACTGGGTCGGCCAGACAAGAACCCAGTAACAAGGCGGTTAGTCGGGCAGAAAATGTCATCCTGTCAAAACAATCCAGTCGTGGAGAGCACCAAGGCATCCAGCCAGGGGGGGAGGAGTATGGCACCAGGACTTTGAATTGAAAATGTTTCACAAATAAGAGTGCTTGCATTATGAAGATGCACAAGTTCCGATAAACAGAAGTAGTGAATGCACCAACCATGGTTGCTGCCTGATTTCCCAACAGGGCCAGCACCATGGTTATCTCAACCAAGCTGAGAGGGCAAGCTTGAGAAGTCTATAAATAGAAGGTAAAGCCCATAAGGGCATCATCTAAGCTCTGTAAGCTACACAATACATTTCAACAATTAGTGACTTGAGATCAGTGTACACTTGGTTGAGAAGATCAACCAAGTTCCGAACAGAGAATTTGCTGCAAACCATCAGTGTGCCTCCAGCCAATCCCAATTTGCCGGAAAGGAGATTTATCAGATCCATTAGAAGATTTATCAAAATTAAGACAGCTGGATATGGGAAACATCAATGGGAAGTTTTACTGATGCCAGGTAAGCATGTTGCAGATTAGAACGACTGAAATTCTAGAAGCAGAGATACAAGGAAAAAAACTTATAGAAGTTGTTACAACTTCAGGAAATGCAGAGTACATACTTATCCCCGAAAATGGCAGATAGAGAATGCTAGGTGAAGAGGGAACGGTCGATGGGAGCAAAAGAGTTTACCAAAGAATGCTTCAATGTTATGCACAATCATTTTCCAGTGCTGAACAAAGCACTGAACAAATGGCTGACAAAATTACGAAATGATAAAAAACAATAATCCCCACAATGGCCAGTGGATAATGGGCAGTGCATAATAGAACCGATAAATCAGAGAGGACAAAATAATGAAATGAGAGACATGTTGACTCAGAACCAATAACCACAACAATTATCAAAAGAAATTGTCCATCCAAAAATGCTTCTATATATGTGCAAATGCTGCTTTATAGAAATGAAGTGAAAATGAAGCATAAATTAAGTACAAACCCACAGTAGGGAAATGGGATTTCATTAAAAGTTAGTGTGAGAGAACTGGAAACAAGCACATGACATTGAGCCAATTATCAAAGTAGTCGATGAAGTAGTTGCAGTCATTTAGTTATCACGAAAGGTCGGAAACTGGTCATGGCCATTCATGCAAAGCTAATGAACCACAGGAACTATATCAGAGTATCAGACACAAAACCTGCTTCTTTCCCTGCTTCGGAAGGCCCAGTTGAGATAGAACATCCTTGAGCTCCTTTATTCTAAAATATGTCAACTTGTCCTGTCAAAGAGAAGGGAAACCATCACCAATCCATTGCAACCAAAAAGCAAGTGCCAGTTGTGATAGATGTCAATAACCGTAAAATCAAGGCAAACAACTAGAATGAGAGCAACAACAACAAAGAAAAAACAACAGCAAAGCCTGCTTTGCCCCTACAAAAATCACATGAGAAAACATGGGTAGAAGATCTTACAATGACGTCAAATAAGAGATGCACTAGGGAAAACTCTGCAATCATATTTCTTGAATGTCTATGGACAGATTCTCAAACCAGGGATGTATTTGGGCTGGCCTTAACACCAGCCAAAGCCATGATGCAGCAGAAGCTTGCAACATGGTTTCAATCACATTTCCTCCACCGAGGAAATAGCATCCTTAGGGTCAAAACCATCATACGAAGCTTAGAAAAATGGCAACAGGTAAGATATAAAGGTCAGATCTATGCAAACCAATCTCTCAAGCTTCCTTCACCAAATGTCACTAGGTTTGAGCAGAGAAACTTCCATCATCGGTGATTCATGATGAAGCCACTCATCTAAGACCTCAACTTTCCCAAGCCATCGCCTAAAAGTGACCTTAACTGGAAACACGACAGGCTTGAAACATAGCTTCAAAGGTAACTAATTGGAAAAATAACAACTAAGCGTGGGGGTATGTCAGCTGCACAGACTACTACGATAAAGTTAATCATCCAATGAATAGCAACAAACCTGCCTATGAAACAGTGATAGCTAGATAAAGTTGGATAGCCAAGATATCTCCAAAACAGGTTGTTATCATAAATTCTCCCAGTCAACTTGTCCAGTAGTGCGCTTTGACATGTTATCTTGTGAAGAATGGAAAAAATACCTATCCAACTACTTAGTGACTACTTTTTTGGAAGCGTTATTGGTCGCACCCAGAAGTGGTATTCCGGACCTCCTCAAATTCATTACTTTCATCTGAATAACATTTATGGAACCTTCAAATAAATAAATAAATCTCATACTGCCAAAACTACCGTTGCAGAATTGCCTTCTTGGTTTATCGAAGGAGGATTCTGCCTACAATATCTATACTACAAGACCACTATTTGACACAGAGAAACATTGGATTCAAGTGCAAGGATTGAAAATCAGTTCCCTACTCACATTGCTAAACAAAGTTGCACGTTAGTTTATAAGTACTAGTCTTTCAATAGGGATTTATACTAAAAACCATGCTTTTATGTAATGGATTAATTATTTATTAATCAGTTTTATCCCTTTTTTATAAGAATCTTTTATGGGCAATGTTTGCATGATATTATTGTGTATTGTGCATGTGAGCCTTTTATTCTACATAGTAGATGATTTAGCGTGTAGAGTACGGCTCATAGACAGAAGATTGGATCATCAGCTACAGTGGAATATAAGTATATTGGTTCACAATCTTAGATGGAATTTGACACGCCATCAGCAGGATTGTAACACAATGTTTTAGCAGGTATGTCTTGACTACAGGGAACGGTTCTAGTTTCAACTCATTGTGCTTGAACATTTTTGTGTATTAACAGGACCGCGTTAAGGTAATTGTCTTAATAAATTAGAACTTTTTGGTTAGTATCAATGCTTATGCTCATAATTCAAAGATAGGTAAACCCTAATTCCGCCTCGTAGGGTTTTACTACTTTTCGATGTGTAATCTGTACTCTGTACGCATGCTACTTGGTCTTGGGGATTCGGTTCCCGGCAGAAATAACTGTAACAATTAAAACCTTTCTTTCTTTTTTTGGGAAAGGCTAACAAATTAAAATCACAACATTCAGAATCCAGAATGAGATATATCCTGTGACACGAAAACGAAAATTAAGTTACCTTGCAACTGGTTAACAAATCCATATTGGATACCCAAAATAAAAACCCTTAATTGGTTAGTGGTGTTGTACAGCTCAATCACCGACGAATTATAAGCAGAACCATCCACACAGTCCAAGCTTGCCTCCAAATCACGATCGATCTACCAAAATGATGGGAAAACAGAAACGCACATCCAATTCAATTCCGAATAATGAGAGAGAAAACACAGCAACAAAATCCAAACACATTTAAAAATGAAACACCTAATTCCCATAATCAAGAGGGCACAGACCAAATCACTACACACACAGATACACGTCTATACGTAGGTACATGTATACGTATCAAATCCTTACTTTTGGTGAATCGACCGATGGAGGCTGAAGGAGGAGGAGGAAAGCGAGGATTTGAGGAATCTGGCGGCGCCGAGTGTTGCCTTTTTGTTTTATTTTCCTGGCAAATCCTCCCAAATTACACGAAATTAGTACGGACTTGTCCTCAATTATCCAATCCGGTTCATTCTGGCCAACGATTCCGGGTTAAGATTTCGTGTTGTCACGTTTAATTTGTTTCCACTTTTTTCTTGCGCAGGAAAGAAATCCAATAAATGTACCCGGATTTCTTACCCTGTTATCGCAATGTATTAAATTACCCTCAAATTTACCCAGATGCTGTGAATCTAAAGCTCTCAAAAAGTCCTCCCGGCCTGTGCAAGTCAAACAGAGTAGGAGTAAAATGGCTTGTTCGGATGGGTTCTTGGAACCCTGATTCTCACTTTTTGAGGTGGGTCTCCTCTCCATTTTCTCTCTCAAGTATATTTTAAGAAATATTATTCTACTGCATGCTTTTGTACAAGATGAATTCGTGGGCCCACTTTAAAGATCCGTACAAATGATCCAAGCCGTTCATTAAATCTAAAATTATTCTTCGAGTCATCTCAAAAAAAATCAGATCAATCATATAACTTTAAGTGGTTGATCCATCTTCTACTTATTCCTTCACAATTTAGGATCTTGAATTCTAACAGAAGTTTGAAAAGAAAGTTAGACAATTAGATCAAGTACTTAAAGTTATACGATTGATCTGTTTTAATATGGCATGACTCGAAGAATAATTTTAGATCTAATGGACGGCTTGGATCATTTTGTGCGGATCTTTGAAGTGGGCCCCACAAAACCATCTTGCACAAAACATGCAGTACAGTAATATTTCTTAAAATATACTTGAGAGAGAAAATGGAGAAGGGGTCCACCTCAAAAAGTGGGAACCAGGTTCCAAGAACCCATCCGAACAAGGATTTTTTTATCATGGGAATTCTACTTACACACTTCTCAAACACACTCCGTCTAATTGAGTGAGTTCCAAAACATATTTGGGCAATCCAAATCGTTTATTTTTGTAGACATTTATGGCAATTTCAAAATCTACATTTTATTTGACATTTATCTCAACGAAATATATTACAATTCAACTGAAATGAAAGTATTTTTAACAACGTATGCCGTTCCACCAGGCCTTTGGCTTTCTTTGTTTTATGGACTGGTTTATGTGAAGAGAATGACATGTGTCGCGCCCCGGATTTCGACCGCCCGCCAAATGCGCGGTGCGATGGCCGATTGATCCAAGTGATATTCAAAGCGACGTGATTTTGTAAAAATACGGGTTTTACAGCCGTGACTGAGCCATGTTTGTTATTTATGAAAATAACTCAGAGTCGCCACTTGACATAATTCTCGGTGTGTCAAGTCACCATCGAAAAAGTTGTTTGTGAAAATGCCTCGGGTTCGGAGACCCGATTTTGTTTGATAGAAAAGACTTGGTTTTTGTTTGGTCTGAGATTTTTAGAAAAGAAAAGGTTCGGTAATTCACCGTTACGTGTAGGGAAGCCGGAGCACCCTACCCCGCCCTTGCGGCACTTGGAACAAACTTTTTCAACATGAGTAAACGAAAACTTGTGACAACATACATACATACACAGAGATAGTTTGTCTGAAAATGAATTTTATTACAAGGCATGAGAATTTTACAAAAGAAAGGGAAATAGATACAAAAATAGGATTTGGACCGAGCTCGGGTCTCAGGGCTGCCTACGTATCTCCGGTCATAGGAGAACCGGGTCATCACGTAGTTCAAGATTAGTAAAAAGGTTTTATTTGGGACCGAGCCGTCATCCGGCTGCCTATGTTTTTTCCGGCCTCAGGAAAAATCAGGTCTCGCATAGTTCGGAAGAAAGCTGAAGTTCTAGAGAAGTTAACAAACGCTGGGGATTTGCGCCAGCGGGATATGGAGGCTTTTCTACCGTACACGGAGGACATCATCAGACTCCAGCAGTGACAAAAATTGGGGATACATATGGTGTGGGAACTCTGGGACATCTCCTAAAAGTTCCAAGACAGGAGATGGGTCAGAAATGACTACATGACTCGGTGGGGAAAGTATTGAAAAATGGTCGTTTAGGGCTGCTGACAGTCAACAAGGTCCTAGGATGTTATTCAGGTGGCCACATGGCCGAAAATAGGTTCGGAACGCAGTTTACACGTCCGTATGAAAAGTTGTAAAATTCTTGTCGAGACCCGTTAAGGGCCGACGGTGGGCCCCGGGATGCATCCGGTACAGTTTTGAATAGCAAAAGTGATCATAAAAAATATGATAGTCTTTATAATGAAAAGTTATAAAAATCTCGTCCGGACCCGTTAAGGGCCGATGGCGGGCCCCTGGATGTATCCGGTACGGTTTTAGATGGTAAAAGTAAGCACAATTGACTTAGTTGACTTTTTGGTAAAAAGCCGAAAAATGGTCCCGGGTCGTCTCCGGTAGGATTTGTATATCGAAAATAGGTTTTCAAAGTTTCTAGGGGTATTTTGGTAAAAATTGATGAAAATTGGTTTCGGGCGTCCGGATGACTATCGGCCGGCCCCGGGTAGTTCCCGGGTCAAATTCGTAGGCTGGACTGACTCTGGGCATAGTTGAAGGGTATTTTGGGTAATTTGGACATGGAGCTGACCCTAGGGGCAACACAGGGGTATTTTGGTAATTTGGGGGTGGAGCTGACCTTGGTATTGACACAGGGGTATTTTGGTAATTTTGACATAGAGGTAACCCTAGGATAGACTCGAGGGTATTTTGGTAATTTCAGGGAGAAGCTGATTGTGGATCCGGAACAAAGTCAAGACGGACCCTACGACTCCTTGGCATACTGGACATTATTTGAAAATGCACACAGAATACAGTGTGAATGACGAAAATGGTCCGGTTTCTCGGAGCACGCGGATAGCATAACTAGGTGCCCTGAGGCAGGTCTGCGATAGGGACATATGAATGATTATGATTGAAATGAGACTATCCCCGGGATTTAATCCATATGCTTTGTTTTTTGATGTTTTGTACGACTGCCTGGACGGCTAGTCAAATCAAGGTTATAACGATCTCAGAAGATATCGAAAAGACCCAGAGGTGATGGTAGAGCCACGCAATGGACCCGTTTGAAGTACCAAACCCCTTTGGCGCGTACGCCATCGTGACAATCTTTTGGTATTCCTCGCCGCAAAACTCTAATGAGACTGACGCGGTACACAGCGACAGTGTACATTTATTCTTAGATATATTTCATAGACAATAGACTGACTGAGTATGAATATGTTGTATAAAGACGTCCGGTTTGGACGTGGGGCTTGCCCGGGCAATTGTCGGGCCAGTGCAGTTCTAAATATCAAAACTACATGCTGAAAAGCAAGCAAATAATGATTGATATTTGAATTCACTTACAGACTCCCGGTTCGAACCCCGGGTAAGGAATTGGACGTATAAAGTTGCTCAAAAAATCGACTATAGCCTCCGGCAGAAACTGCTTGATTTTGAGCCGGGAATCGGGAAACGTAATGACAGGACTGGAAGATCTGGAGTCGGAACTCGGATAGAGCTACGGCTAAGTAGGGGTGCACCCCGGTCCGGTGGCCCGCCCAACCCAACCCGATATTTTTAGGGTTTGGGATACAAATTTAAGCCTATAGGGTTGGGCCGGGTTGATATTTTACGCCCGATTAGTTAATGGGATGGGTTTGAGAAAATCCTCAAGGCCCAACCCGAGCCCAACCCGGCCCGAATATAATATTATTTTTTTGTAATAGAATATATATATACATATCCCGTACTCCCGTAGAAAACAAGGGAGAGACAGGAGGAATTTTTTTGTATGTCAAACGCTTCATGAATGTTGGAGAGTACCACTTTTTGAACACTTTTATTGCCTTTTGAGAGACAATTTTAACTATTAAAACCATAATGTTTTATGGGTTTGTTTTTAATAGTATTGTGAGACCATAAATTTTTAAGTATTCCCGGTTGTGAATTCTAATTTGTGATCCTTATAGTTGATTTATTTATGTTTGTGATATCACGCTTTTAGAAAAATAAATGGGCTTGTTGGGCGGGTATGGGAAATAAAACTTTAATTGGACTGGGTTTGGGAATATGAAATGAAGTCTGATTCTTAACGGGCCGGGCTTGGGTATGCATAAGTCTCGGTCGTCTCGGGAAGCGCGGTGTCCCCGAAAATAGTAAACGGGCTCAGAATCGCCCAAAACTTAACGTGAGACTTAATTTCATCACATTAAGCTTAAATATGACGTTTGGTGAGATTCAGAGTTGTATAGATAAAACCTGGATCTTCTAGCCTTGTTCGTCAGTTTTTACCGGGTAAGGGTACACGGGGAGTGATAGTTCAACGGTCAATCGTCGTCCGATCTTGACGAAACTTGAACCAGTCACTCTGTAATATTGAAATGAGTACATCCAATGGTCTGATGCTCCAGTGGATGTCCCGAAGATATAGCTGGCTAATTGACCCAGAAACGAGGTTTCGGGAGCTGATTTCTGTCAATATATAGAAGGGAGGGTTGTGGCCTCCTGAAATGGCATGCTTGTCATCCAAGCTATGCACATGCAGATGTTAGATATGAATTGGTGTTTAGAATTGTGTCGTGGCATCAGTATCTTGTACCTTGCCCGCTTACCTTTACTGGGAACCGAATGTTCTACTCGATAAGGCTGCTTCTGATTTTCGATGATCCGACATCATCGATTTGATTTGATAAAATAGGGGTGGGGCAAAATCTGATGTCAATAACATGTCTTGTAAAACATGAAAAACCAAAAAGTTCAATAATCCACTTAATAAAACGTGGCCACAGTGGTTGCTCCAAGATATTTTTTTTTTATCTGGTTGCTCCAAGAATTTTGATCAATGTGTCCAATAAGAAACTTAGAATTTATATTTTTCTTCATATTTCTATATAAAATATAGTTGCAAAATGTTGATAGCGCCGTTTTGACAAAAGAATTGCTAAAAGATAAAATTGTTGCATTTGCCATTGTGTGCTGAAAAATAGTATACATAACAATAATTCATTGATCTCATATCTGAATGGAAAAAGTATTTTGTGGTGAACACTCGTTAAAAGTAAAGAACATTGCGAGTGTGTGAGCTCTCACATATGAGAGAGAGGGGTTTTCTTTTACTTTTTTCTTTTTTGGGTTATTGGGTGTTCAAATTTAAATTGAAGTGGGGGTTCAAAACTATTTGGGAACGCATAAATATCCATAACCCTTAAGAATAAGAGGCTTGGAAAATTGAAACCGGCTACCCCCTTCGCCCTTCGATTTCAACTTATTTACTTCTCATACCATCAGGCATATGTACTCATGTGCCCTCGCATTGAACTTTGATGAAGCTTCTTGGAGGAAGCTTGGTAGGGTACCAGGCGCGAACTCCGATGAAGCTTCTTGGAGAAGCTTGGAGAGTACCAAGCGTGTACGTCTCCCTCTCAGGTAACCCGACCGCCTCAAATCTTTTTCAGATTTTACCTTCTGCTTCACTTCTTTCTTTCTTCGATTTGCTGTTTCTCCTCTCTCTCTCTCTCTCCACGACCTATAGAGGACTTATTTCGTGTTATGGTTGTGGAAGAAGTTACAGATAGAAACAAAAAACGTATAGAGAGAGAAAAAGAACAATTGTATTATTTCTTAACAAAGATGAACATGCCTCCTCAACTGAGGAGGTCGTTACTTATATTTGTTACATTCCCTCCACTTTCTCCTAACCGACTTCCTAACAAACTATTTATTACAAAATTATAGAGAGAACCCTTAACTTTATTCTATTTGCTTCTCGACATAACATTCCCTACCTCTTGAAGAACAGCTTTGTCCTCAAGGCTGAAAATGAGGATATTTGTCTTGGATCTCAGAGTGATCAACCCAAGTTGCATCCTCAGGAAATGAATTCTCCCACTGCACCAACCATTGTACCACAGCTCAATTACCCCTCTTGATCATTCTTCTATACAACACAGCCATAGGGTCCATCTGTAGTGTGCCCTCAGGACCAACAGGTGGGAGAGTAGGTTAAGCCACCACATGAGTGCCAATTTTCTTCTCAAGTAAAGACACATGAAAAACTGGATGGATTTTGGCAGCTGCTGGCAATTGCAACTTATAAGCCACTGTTCCCACTTTTTGCAAGACCTGATAAGGTCCAAAAAATCTTGGGGACAACTTCATATTTCTCTGCAGAGCTATGGTAGATTGCTTATAGGGTTACAACCTTAGATAGACCCAAGCCCCAACGTCAAAGCTCCTCTCAGATCTCCCCTTGTCAGCAATAATGTTTCATCCTTTGTTGAGCTTGAGACAGGTGCTCCCTTAGTTTCCTAACAATTGCAGCCCTCTCCCTTATCCAATTTTCCACCTCTGCTACTGTAGAAGGGTTAGAGACACAAAAGGTATGGTCTGGTGGTTCCTGACCATATACAACAAAGTAAGGGGTGGTCTTAGTGGCAGAATGGTATGTGGTGTTCTACCACCATTCTGCTAGCGGAAGCCACTTAACCCACTGCTTAGGACAATCCCCAATCATGCACCTTAAGTAGTTTTCCAAGCATTTGTTGAGGATTTCAGTTTGGCCATCTGTTTGAGGGTGATAGGCAGTACTTAAGCATAGTTCACAGCCTTGTAAAGTGAAGAGCTCAGTCCAGAAATGGCCGGTGAAGACAGCATCTCTGTCTGAAACAATGGTAGAGGGTAAGCCATGTAACTTGAATATTTGATCAAAAAATGCCTTAGCCACATCCTTTGCAGTGTAGGGGTGAGAAAGAGCTATGAAATGCCCATACTTGGTCAACCTATCAATTACTACAAATATCACAGTCTTCCCTTGAGAATTTGGTAGTCCATCAATAAAATCCATGGATATGTCCGTCCAGATCCTATTAGGAATGGGTAGGGGTTGTAATAGGCATGGATACCTGACATTTTCACTCTTATATCTTTGGCATGTGTCACATTTTGAGATGAAAAGTGCCACATCTTTCTGTAGGCCCTTCCAATAGAAATTCCTTTGCAGTCTCTTAGTGTTTTTACTGATTCCTGAATGTCCTCCCAAAGGAGAGGAATGAAAATCTTGGATCAACCTTTTCCTGACAGTAGATTCCCCCACCACCAACCTGTCATGGTAAGTTAAGATGCCATGCTTCCATCTATACCCAGAGTGTTCTTGACCATTTTGTAAAGCTGCAATCAATTGTTGAATGTGGCCATCAGTGGTCCAACTCATCTTGACATCATCTAACCAACTGGTGGAAACACTTGAAAAAGCATGGATTGTGGCTGCAGGGCCTTCTTGGTGACTAAATTCCCTTTTTCTTGATTGAGCATCTGCAGCTTGGTTGTCCTTGCCACTTTTGTACACTGTGGTGTAATCAAATCCCAATAACTTGGTGATCCACTTTTGCTGGAATGGAGTACCTACCCTTTGTTCCAATAGGTATTTCAAGCTCTGGTGGTTAGATCTAATGATAAATTTTCTGCCCAAAAGGTAATGCCTCCATTTAAGTACTGCTAGCACCAATGCCATCAACTCTTTTTCATAAGTAGAGAGTGTTTGTTCCCTTTGTGAAAGACCTTTGCTCTAGTAAGCTATGGGATGCCCATCCTGCATGAGCACAGCCCCCAACCCTGTTCCACAAGCATCTGATTCCACAATAAAAATCTTGCTATAGTCAGGCAAGGCCAAAAGTGATGCTGAAGTCATTGATCCATTAAGTTGGTGAAAAGCCAAAGTGGTTGCAGCAGTCCATTCAAATGCATCTTTTCTGAGTAAGCTATAAAGTGGGGAACAAATTTTCCCATAATCTTGTATAAACCTCCTGTAATACCCTGTGATTCCCATAAATTCCCTTAGTTCCTTGACAGTAGTGGGCATTGGCCAAGATGAAATAGCCTATAGTTTGATAGTTTCAGCTGACACCCCTTGATCTGTTACCAAATGTCCTAAGTACTCTACCTCTTGCTTCCCAAACACACATTTAGACATCTTAGCATAAAGGTGGTTTTGCCTGAGTAGCTGGAGTGTGGTATGCAAATGTTGTAGGTGACTTTCCCAAGTCTGGCTATATATTAGTATGTCATCAAAGAAAACTATAACAAATTTCCTTAAGAATGGTCTGAAAACTTCATTCATTAGGCTTTGAAATGTTGATGGAGCATTAGTAAGCCCAAATGACATTACCAGAAATTCATAGTGTCCATCATGTGTTCTAAATGTTGTTTTAGCAATGTGAGGTGGGTGCACCCTAATTTGATGATAGCCATATCTAAGGTCCAATTTGGAGAAGTATTTGGCACCACAAAGTTCATCCAAAAGCTCATCAATCACTGGGATAGGAAATTTGTCCGTAACAGTGGCATTATTAAGGGCTCTATAGTCTACATACATTCTCCAAGTTCCATCTTTCTTCTTAACCAATAAAACTGGTGAGGAATATGGACTGATACTTAGCCTGATGATTCCAGAGTACAAGATATCCCTCACTTGCTTTTCTATCTTAGTTTTTTGGAAGTAGGGATACCTATAGGGCCTGACAATAGTTGGTTCTATCCCTTGCTTGAGTGGAACACAATGATCATGGGACCTGACTGGGGGCAAGTCCTTAGGCTCCTGAAACACATCTGCAAATGATGTTAGTATTTCTTCCAATTCTTGAGGTCTTTCTTCTGTAGCTTCAGTAACTTCAGCATGTAGCATACAAATCTGGGCTATAGCCCCTTGAGGATTTTTCTGCAGTATCTTGTGCATTTGCTCAGGACCCACAACTATCACTTCATCCTTTCTACCCCCTCTCAATAAATGCCTCTTGCCATTGAGAAAGAATTCCATACTGAGGTTCTTAAGTCCCATTTGACTGGTCCCAAAGTTGCAAGCCATTGAATGCCTAAGACCATATCACACCCCTTTAGCTGTAGAACCCTCATGTCAGCTTGGAAAGTAGTCCTTTGCATATCCCGTTGGAAATTCCTGCATATTGTTGTGCTCAACATCTTTATCCCATCTGCTACTGACACAGGTAGAGAGTCAATATTTTCAGTGTTTATATTCACCATTTTCACCACTTCTGGACTTAAGAAATTGTGAGTACTTCCAGAATCAATTAGGATGATAATGAGTTTTTTTCTTAACATTTCCTTTTACTCTCATGGTTCTATAAGATATAGACCCAATAAGAGCATTCAAAGAGCTCTGCAACTCCTCTTCAATTGGTGGTTCCTCCTCCAATCCTTCTTCTATCTCCACAGTTGGTTCCAAAGTGGGCAGTTGGTCATCCATATCTCTATCTCCTGCCAAGTGCCCAAGAGTAAATTTGAGCCACTCCTTCCACTTTTCTGCGTAATTCATGGGAGGAATTCATTTTCAAACTACATAGAAAGAGTAATAGTTTTCCCCAGCAAAGTCGCCATTTTGTGAACGGTGCCACCAAAAATTGTTTGTTTAAAAATAGTTTCGAAAAGGTGCTTTGAAAAAGGGGTTCCAGAGTCGCCACCCGGGTTTTTATTTAGAAAAAGGTTTTAATACCCGAGAAACCTTTAAAATGATTTGAAAAATTATGATGACTCTTGCGCCAATAATTTTGAAAAAGGATTTGGTTTGCGAAAAATAGGGAATTTTGGGTTCGGGAGCCAGGTTACGACAGGGGAAGGTTTTTAAGGCACCCCGCTCGCCAGATAGAAAAAAATTGGTCTTTACTCAATGCTTGTGGGATTTTTGAAAAATATTTTATTGCTTAACTTTGAACCACATAAATAACAAATAATAACGTAATAATTGAAATCAATAATTTAAGACGAGGGAAATAGATTTAAAACAATGAAAATTCTAGTATATTGAATATCATCCAGAAAAGGAGTACGAATTCATCATCTTTTGTTTTTCTGTTATTTTTTTGAAAAAGTTACTACTGCATGGCAGTGACTAGCACACCACGATGACACATGGAAAGTTATTCAATAGCAATGACTTCGATTAATGATGATTATATATTTTTTAGAATCTAACTAACGAAAATATATCCAGTGAGCTACCTCATTCCAAAACTATCAATTAACCAGGAAATTTAAGGCATTAGAATTTTGGATTCTTGGTGGTTACGCAAACTATGGCAGCCTACGGTGGCTATAGGATTAGCTTTTCTCCTCTGCAGCTGAGATTTTCTGGAAAAAACGGTGGGTGTTAACCGCCGAAAAGTTACTGGCACAAGTTCCAAAATGTGGTGCTTCAATGGGTATTGCGGCATGACATTGTTGCAATGAGGCACACCAATTCAATGGAGAAGATTGTTGTGCTCCAATGGGTATTGCGGCACAACATTCCTTTTGCGGCACTCCAGTGTGTAATGAGGTACTCCACTGTGTAATGACGTACGACACTTCAGTGGAGGTCCTACTGCGGTACCCTAGTTCATTATTGGGGTGCCTTAGTTCCAACTTTTGATTTTACTCTTTTGGCCCTCGAGGGTTCGTGCATCCAAAATTTCTTTCGTTCGATTGCATTTTTCGTCATCGGGGAATTTTAATGTGCCCACGAATTCAAATTGGGGTGCCTACATGAAGCCCTCGCATAACATTCTTGTTAAAGAGAGACCCAACAATATTTTCACCTTGACCATAACCTTATTTATTTGTCCTTATCTATTATCCTTCAAATTTTGACACATAAAATATAAATCGTACAAGGGACATAAAATGCAAACATACCGTAAGTATGTCACAAAACACATAAGGAACACATAAATATTGTATTAGGCATACTTGTACTAGTAAAAGCATGATATGCAAAATTAAATTGGAGAAGGTAAAATCCAGTTACGCCCAAGCACGTGCAAACCACCTGCTCGACCAAAACACCATGTGAGGGTGGACCTGCTCGGGGGGACCACATAAGGGCGCCTTAGGTTAGAGCCGAGCAGGGTAGGCCACGTATACAACCAGAGTTGCATTACTAGATAGTGGTAACACCATAA
The DNA here is from genome assembly GCA_036023075.1 of Gaultheria prostrata. NCBI lineage: Eukaryota > Viridiplantae > Streptophyta > Magnoliopsida > Ericales > Ericaceae > Gaultheria > Gaultheria prostrata. The sequence continues at coordinate 35,101 of JAXBDA010001311.1, forward strand.
TACGGTGTGCATGGCTAAATGCTGAGCACGATGTAGCTCGGCATCTTCATATATAGGCATGTAAGGGCATTGCCGAACAGAGTATAGCAAGCTCGGCTAAACCATCTTAAGGAAATAAGGCGGTGGGCCATTTTAGAAGGATCTGAAATAACCTTTTTCACAATAAGAGATCCTGTGATTTAAGGGATTGACACGGACATTCCATACCAGGTAAGGAATGCAACATAGAAGCAGAATTTGACTTGGAGACACCAATTATGTTGCCTAATGGGACGAACCCATAAGGGAGAGGTTTCCTAACGAAATAAGGAAACTAGGGCAACGAGGAGCCTTGATCATCAAGTAACTTACACCTATAAATAAAGCATCAAACCCATGAAGAAAGGTACGCTATAACTCATTGTTATACGCATTGTGTGATTTGACTTATTTAGTAACGCATTACCAGCTTAAGCATCGGAGGGGCGCCTTTGCTAACGACAGACAAAGGTGCTCTAACGGTTTTTTCTCTTGCAGCATTAGGGTTTCGGCGAAGGACACGTGTTTGATCTTATGAAGAAGAAGGAAACTAACATACGTGGAGTTATTCTTTGTACATAAACACATTTGGTGTCACATTTAGTTCGTTGTTTGATTCCTAATTCAGAATATTCACACCTAAACTCTAGTTGTTTAGGTGTGAATCTCACTTTTCAATTGTTGCTTGTGGTCGTTAGGCTTGTTTGGGGTGTTTGGATGCCCTCGTTTTAATTTTACATTGTGAGGTTTTGTCTTTTGGGTAATTGGGAGCTAATTTTATAATGTATTATATTAAAGTAGATTCTACAAAATAAATTAAAGAATGCAATACAAATAATATATTTGGAGGTTTACAGTTAGTTTATTAAGGGGAAAACGTGAATAACATTCACGTGCTTAAAAAAAATGAAAACGACTTATTGCATTAAATATATGTTTCTAAATTAGGCAAGTTAGATGAAGACGATTCATATGACAATAGTTAGTGAAAACAATAATCCCATAATAAACCTGCATGTTAGGAGAAATGTTTTGAAAAATAATGTCTCTCATGCTGCTTGGTTTTTGAAAAAGTGCTTGGTCTATGAAAAATAGAGAGTTTGTTGGATTCAGGAGCCAGGTTACGAGTGGGGAAGGTTTTCAAGGCACCTCGCTCACCCGATTAAAAATCGATCGTTACTAAATATTTGTGAGATTTTTAAGAAAACTCTTTATTGCAAAACTTTATTCATGTAAATAACAGGCGAACAATAATATTGACGTAATAACAATAACATGAAGAAAACATAATATAAAACAGAGAACGGGACAGAAAACAGAGCATAAAAATTGGGTTTTAGCCAATTGTGTCGTGCGGCACTCTTGGTTGTACCGTGCGGTACACAAAATATGTCGTGCGGCACCATTTATGCCATGAACAGTTTAAAAGTTTTGATCTTTAACAAAAATGAAAGGAGGGTTTGTTCAGGACATAAAACTCATGAAATTTGATTTTTTTTTATTTGAAACCGAAAACTTATTTTTGATAAAAGAATGTTCCTCCTTAAAAAAAAAAAGTGATGTCGAATGGAACAAACTCACCATACGGCAGGGTTATAGATGTTTGGCAACCGTAAAAATACTATCCCATTGCCTTTTTGTCAAAACATAGGATTGCTAAACCCGGGGTAGGCATGAAAGAGCCATCCCAAGCCTAGCAATCTCCCCTTAGAATACCAAAGTTGGAGACTTTGGCCGAGAAATGAATTCTTATACCTTTTGGATGACTTCTCTGGAACAAACACCCTTCTTGGACCTTGGATTTACCCTCTTGTGTTGGCTAACTTCATTGTAGCAAAAGGACCGTCGTTTTAAGGATTGGCAAGGTTGAAGATGGTTGGTAATGGAGATGGAGGTTGCGGGTTGTTTTTTTTTGGGTTTTTCGAGTGAAATTTTCGTGGCTTTCGGATTGCCAGTAGTAGAAGTGGCATAGTGAGAATGAAGGTTTTGTGGTAGTAAGATGAAGTTTTTACAGAGCTTAAGAAAGGGTTTCCACAGAGTTTCTTCTCTCTCATTTTTCTCTGGAGCTCCTCGGTTTATATAGGCGAGAGACGGATAGTTTCGTATGCAAATGAGATTCTCCACGTTACTCGTATTCTCACACAAAGGTCTACTGTCGGTAGCCTTTCGGCTTTGCACGGAATAATGATGAGATTCGAAGCGAGACCGAGCTGTTGGGTGTTGCAGATTTTCAGATTTGACAAGCAAACCGTGTTGTACGACACACTTAGTTGTACCGTGCGGTACAACTGAGTCCACCGCGCGGTGGAGTTCGCAAGAAAACTGAATTTTTCAAAAGTGTACCGTACGGCACACTTAACTCTACCGTGCGGCATAATTGTGTGTCCCGCGCGGCACTGTTTAACAGGCCAAACTTCGCAGGGCCGCCCCAAGTGCTACCGAACTCCGTTTTGCGCGTGGTTGGCACTGTTGGAAAGTTTGTTAAGTCTACTTTCTAACCCTGAAAACAAAGTAATTTGTGCATCAAAAGTTATGATGATTTTACCCTCAGGCGATCGGAAAAAGAGTCATTTTAGTAAAGGCTTATCTACCATTTTAGTCCCTACAAAATACACCAAGTTTCAATTTCGTCCTTACAAAATATTTTGTGTCAATTTCGTCCTTATAGTTTCAAACAAATTTCAATTTTTCCCTTCCGTCAAATTAATGACGAAAAATGCTTACGTGGCAAACGGAAAATGCTTAAAATACCCAAAAAAATGTTTAAAATACCAAAAAAAATTATTATTCTTCTAAAAAATGATAAAAAATTACAATTTTTTTAAAATTTTAAATACTGGAAAAAAGTCATTAGACAAAAAGTTTATGAAAATTCATATAAGATGACACTTGATATAAAAAAAAATAGTAATTCCTCTAGTCGATAAATATGAGCCGAATTTTTCCAAAGACAAAAGAATACCAAATAGCTTTTTTTTTTTGTTATAAAGTGTCGGCTTTGGCCCTAGGGGTGTTTTAATTTCTCCAACCTTGGTTGGGGTCCTCTCTTTTCTCCCTCCAACTTGATGTACCCATTGCCAAATTTTCTTCAATAAATTTTATTGCCGTTTCAAAAAAAAAAAGTGTCATCTTATATGAACTTTTTTTAAATTCGGCCATATTTTATACTTTTGTTATTCCTCTCGTCGATACGAATGATTAATCTCCAAAAAATTATTAGATAAATTTCATAAACTTTTTGTCTAATGAATTTTTTCCAGTATGTTAAAATTTTATAATTTTCGTCATTTTGTTTTGGAGATTAATCATTTTTTCCCTGCATTTTAAGCATTTTTCCTTTATTTTAAGCATTTTCCGTCATTAATTTGACGGAAGGGCAAACTTGAAATTCGTCTAAAACTATGAGAACGAAATTGACACAAAATATTTTGCAAGGACGAAATTGAAACTTGGTGTATTTTGTTGGGACTAAAATAGTAGATAAGCCTTTAGTAAAATCCTCATATCTCCTTCATTTCAAAATGGATTGAGACATATTATATATCGATAAAGAGGGTTTTTAATGTACTAGAAGATGGTGTAGGGTAGGTTTTATGTTGAAGAGATTTTCCTTGGGTTTCAAGTACAAAGAGCATTGTTCAAAGCTTCTGAGGCACATTATCATTGGAGAACCATCCAATCACAGCTTAAGGGTATCGTTCCAAAATGTTTCCTGGACGTTTCTTTTCATCATCGGGAAATTTAAAGGTGTCCGGGGATTTCCAAATTGGGGTGTCTACACACTAGTTTTAACTTCGGTTTTAATACTACAAGTGACTAGTAGTTTGGTCTAATTCAAGTTTCACAAAGGCAATGTGACTGATTCAAGTTTTCATATCTCTAAGGTAATTTGGCAAAATCTTGTTTTTACGAGGTTCTTACTTGAAAGTAGCTATGAGCATTAGCCACAAAAATATCACCATAAATAACTATATCGTTTGTATACCTATGTACGTATGCATGTCAGTGTCGGCTCTGAGTGTTTTGAGGCTGTATGCGAATTTTATTTTTGAAGTCCATTGTATAATACACAAAAAGAGAGAAGACTATACGAGAATTAGAAACAATAATAACACAAAGCTCGATAATCATTATATACGTTAATCCGAAATATATTACATAAACATCACCCTTCTTACTTTTTTCGCAGCAAAATAGTAATTAAGCTCTTATAATCAAGTTTAGATGTTTACATATAGATAAGGGTATAAAATACATGGGGGCCCACAAAATTAGTCAAAATTTGGGGGGCCAGATACGGCCGCATCCTTGACGTATGTCCAAAGCCTGCTCTAATGCATGTATACGTGTAAGAAAAAGAAATATATACATATACTTTTGTACATATGTACACATATGTATGTATAATACATATATACACATTTACATTACATATATATCTATGATATTTGCATATACATATATTAATTCAAACTTCGAAAGTCCATTGTCAAATTGATTCGAACACAAGAATGCTACCCATTAAGTCAAGTTGATTACGAGCTCGCAATATCACAATCTGCCGCCAGGCCTCTAAACCAACCGCCATAACCTAAAATCAATCCAAGTTGGGTGATTTATACAGGAAGGGACAAAGACATAGTGAAAGTCAAAGGTCCAGAGTCAACTCAAGTGCCGAGCTGAGTGACTACGTTTGTATGCGTGTATGAGAGAGAGAGAGAGAGCCTACTTTTCAGCTTTTCATTTTTAATTTTTTGGCTTTTTGATTTTTTTGGATTATGGTCAGAATGTATTTTGAATCTGTGAAGAGTGTTTGAGAGAAATATGCAGAATGCATTTTGCAACAGGGGTAGTGTTTGAGAGATATGTGTAGAATACATTTTGTAGGTCTTTTTGTTAATCAAAATGAGAAAAGTAAAAATGAGAAGTCAAAAAGATCCTCCCAACCTACTTTTCACTTCTCCTCTCCTTTCACCAAAATGAAAAATGAGATTTAAGAGAATGAATTCTGGGTGTTATCCCCCAAACACCCAGAATTATAACAAGAGAATGAGAAAAGTTGAAAAGGAGGTGGCCAAACACCCCGTTAGAGGAGGGGTTGAAAATTTGATGAATAGCGAGGAAATTCTGAGCGTATAGTCGTCAAGATATTTGGGCCGGGTGTACTCGAGTCCAGGGGCGGAGCCAGAACTAAATGCCAGTGGGGTCAAATTCTTAAAAGCATAATAATTGAAAAAAAAAACCAAAAATGCATAATAGAAAGGAGTTAAAATAGATATCTATTAATAACATTTAATTTTATTTACAATTGAGCCCCCAAAAGATACACTAAAATGCCAAACAAAAAGTAGCTAATTAGCTAAATATACATCCTATAACTGTGTCCACAATCGGCCACAAAAAGATACACTTGAATACTAACATATTCATTCAAAACCTATAACAGAGTTTACAAATGACCCGGTGATTTTTCATATTTTGAAATCGCTTACAGATATATATCCATGTTAGGAATATCAATTTTATACTTGCCACAAAATGTGGAAACTTCATTCATCAAAATGCTCCACCCATCATCCCTGGACCTTCATTGATTGGAGTCGTTTCTTGGACACCTCAACTTGTTTCATGGCATAACAATGTCTTGATCTTTTATTTGCAATGCCAGAGACAACTCATTTGTAAATTGTAATTCTCAAGATTGATTTCATCAAATGTAGATTGGATACACACTCAAAAGATTGCATCCAATTCAATAAACGAAAGGCTTCTAATTTTTATTTTGAATTGGATGCATCCTCCACTATTACATCGAGCACATCAATTGTAGCTGGAAACATGTTTAGCAAGCTTAGCAAAGTGCCATAATGTGATCTCCAACGTGTATCACTAGCACAAATAAGAGTTGTCTCTTGATTGAGGCCGTGACCATTTGGAATATCACCATTACATACTAATTAAGCGCTTCAACAAGTTTTTCAGCTTGCAGCTCAAGGAGAATATTAAGACATTTGCATGAGACTCCAACAACATTAACAATATTAGAAACCAAAGCAAATTAAGAAGTCAGCAATGTAGATATGTTTCTTTGCTATTGACACAAGAGCTAATTAAAGTTGGAGATAGTTAGAGGAAAAATGATTTGGTGTGGTAAGGAGGGCAAGTAGTGGCGAAGAGAGTCAGAGAGTTACAAGAAAAATGTTTTGATGTGGTAAGGAAGGCAAGTAGCTAGTTGGGGCAAAGAAATATACAAGGGGCAAAAATACAAATTTTAAGAAATATTATATCTATTCTATTAAAATTGGCCACCTCAGTGGGGTCAAGTGACCCCGCTTGACCCCCTCCCTCCGCCCCTGCTCGAGTCAACGATGTCTGCTGGTGGCGATGGTTACTTAACTACTACTACATGGCATTGGTTTTGCAGGCGTTTTGTGATTGATTTGGAAGATAAAATGGGTTTATTGGTTGGGGAGTCATGGGATTGGTTGAAATGGCAGTAGTAACGGATGCATGCTTTCTTTGGTCAAGGAAGTCTCTCTCACGTGCCGCTCGTGGTATACTCTATCCAAAACCGTAAAGAAGTGATAGTTAAGGGGGCTTTTATGTAATTGTGTCCAAAATATTTGCCCCGTCTCTGAGCTGAGCTCCACAGTAAAATTAATAGGTTGAGCTATTGAGCCTTTTGAAAACACCGCGTCGGCCGCCTCCGCCGCTGCTCCGCCTACTCAACTGCAGATTACTTGCTTCGTTGCGTAATAGCGTAGACGATCTTCTATGATATAGTAGTAAGTAAGAAAGGAGAGAGAAGAAGAAAACAAACCAAAAGAAAAAGACAACACAAGGGCAGAATTAGGGCTTGGGAATTGAGATGGCAATAGCGGCTCCAGGGCAGCTGAATATCACCGAATCTCCTTCCTGGGGTTCCAGAAGCGTCGATTGTTTCGAGAAATTGGAACAGATCGGCGAAGGAACCTATGGGTGAGTCCTCCTTACTCTGTGTGTGTATATATATATATATTAGTGTATTTGTTGTATGTTCGCCCCTTCTTCTCCCACTACATCCCTTTATCTGCGTTATTATATGAATATGTATAACTGTTACATTCTCTTGTGCAAAATCTGGGTTATATTTCGGTTGGTCTTGTTTACAATCGAGCACACAATGACACTGATAGATGATTTATATAGCCAACTTGAGAAGAACCAAGCTACTCATGTTGAAATCTTGTTCTGCTCGTTAAAAGCTTGTAGCTTGTTTGGGATCGACTTGTCACGGAAGCTGGTTAAATTTTCGCTGCTTAACCGCATAGAAATTTATTGGGAAACCAAGCTAAGATAACTTTCGAAACCAATGTGGGGTAAAAGACCAAGTTAATATCGCTGAGCTCATTGGGATAGGCTTGATTGATGACGAACAGAGGTAGCACATATCTCTGAAGATCATTAAGTTTGTTAAAAAAGCACGGACAATCTAGTGCTCTACTTCGTGTACCCGGCATGCATGTAGTTTTTACGAAGTTGTCCCTGCATCTGCACTGGGTACTTGTCTGTCAAGAACTTTGAAGTACCCATGGTTCATAGGTACAGGCCATTATTTGGCTTTTCTTTAGCTTGGGACAAAAGACAAACAATGGCCTATGTGCAATTAAAGGTGTTGTATAGGAGGAGAATTCAGCAATTAAAGGTGTTGCAAGAGAAGAGCAAAAAACACAAGGGTCTAGGTTGTATGAAAAAAATGGTAGACAATGACCTAACAGAACCATTCAACTTGTGCAAACTATTATGCACCTCTACGATTTTATGGGTCCCTTGCTTTCATAATTTCATGTTCTCTAACAGCGCCAGCCGCCAAGTAGTGAATGTGTTTTCCAAGTAGTGCATAGAGCCTCCCAACTTTTCTTTTCTTGGTAAGTAAAAAATAATTTTTTTTTTGATAAGTAAAAAATAAAATAAAATTGGCCAGTTGGCAAGTTTTAGCCTTGCCAACTTCTTGGTTTTTTTTTTTTTTTTGCCACTTACCAAAAAAATACCTGGTGCTGTGAGTTAGATATCAATTCAACTGATGGTCATTCAGTTTAAAGTTATTGTTGAAACTTTTTCCTGTTTGTAGAGCTCTTGTTTCTATTTCGTATATTTGACAAAGAGAGAAAGTTAAGTGAAAAGGACATTTAATTTCTTTCTTGCGTTTGATTACAATGAAAGTTTTGTACGAATCTTGCAAGAAAATATTGATAGTTACTTACCCTTAACATACAATGTTGATAATGATAGGAAAGGAAAAATTATGAGCATAATGGGAAGTGTCATAAAGGTGACAACTTTCACAGCAAAATAAGATTTCCTTGTGTTCTTAGCAAGAAAATGAAAGCTACTTGCTTCTCACACGTGATCTCTTATTGTTGTGATGTCAGTGTGCTGTAACCCTGTTCTTTTGCCTGTGAATTTCTGCTTTTGCAGTCAAGTTTACATGGCTAGAGAAATCAAAACAGGAGAAATTGTTGCTCTGAAGAAAATAAGGATGGACAATGAACGAGAGGGGGTAAGCTTTCCCTTTTAGACAAATTGTAATGTCGTTATAACTTCCATATGTAATACATCTGAAAAATACTTATTGATTCGACTTTGCAGTTCCCTATAACTGCCATACGTGAAATTAAGATTTTAAAGAAGCTGCATCATGAAAATGTGATTAAGCTGAAAGAGATCGTAACGTCTCCAGGTAATTTTTAAAATTCACTTTTCAGAGCTTCTGTATATAATTTCTGTTCTGAACATCTGGATTTTCTAGGAGTGTTGGTTCTATTTAACATATCTAACACATTAGACATTTTCCAGGTGCTGAGAAGGATGAGCAGGGGAGGCCAGGCAAGTATATTGGCATGCACTCTGCAGTTTTTGCTACCGTGATATATTTCCATTAATTTCTGTTAAATTTTCACTCATCTATAGACTGTAGTTCTCATGGTCTCTGTTTAATTTGGTTTTTTCCATGTCCTATTCATTCAAGAACAGAAACTTCTAACATGAATGGCATTACTTTGAGTGGCAGATGGCAATAAATACAAAGGTGGTATCTACATGGTTTTCGAGTATATGGACCATGATTTGACAGGTCTTGCAGACCGTCCTGGGATGAGATTTTCAGTTCCACAGATTAAGGTAATGCCAAAATAATGAACACTATGCTCCAGTATCTTACTATAAACCATTGGTGATTCACTCACTCGTTCTTTCTCTCTCTACCTTCTCCCTCCTTTTCTTCTTTTTCATTGTCCAGTGCTACATGAGACAGCTTTTGACAGGGCTTCACTATTGTCATGTAAACCAAGTACTTCACCGTGATATAAAAGGTGAGCATGGAAGCTAGTTTTGTCCCTGTTGGATCCTTTTTGTTTCCGGAAGGTTATGTGTGTTCTTAAATTGTGTGCAGGCTCTAATCTTCTGATAGACAATGAGGGAAATTTAAAGCTTGCAGATTTTGGCCTTGCACGATCATTCTCAAATGATCATAATGGCAATCTCACAAACCGTGTAATTACATTATGGTACAGGTATTTATTTTGCTTGCCCTCCAGAAGAGCAATATATGTGTATGCGTGTGTGTGTGTAAATATGTAAATCGAATTTAAATTAAAAAAAATCTGATAACTGGTTATCTAAGTTTAGTTATATTTCGTTGATTCTGTTCACGTTTATGTACCAGACCTCCTGAATTGTTGCTTGGGACCACCAAGTACGGTCCAGCTGTTGATATGTGGTCAGTTGGCTGTATCTTTGCGGAGCTCTTACATGGGAAGCCGATCTTTCCTGGTAAAGATGAGGTATTATTTGCTGTTAATTAGTCACCAAGGGCGGATCCAGTGTAGGAACAGATGGGTCACATGACCACCCTGAAAATAGGGCACTGAGTAGGGCCCACTAGTCAAAGGAAGTATTCTATATATTAAATAGCCCAAAATCTATCAAATCTGTTGTAGTATTCCAGTTGTAAAACCTTTGACATCCACATGTATGATCCAGGATCAAGTCTTGGCACCTTCTTTCTTATTTTTTTTGTGTGTTTCAATGGTTTAAAAACAACTCTACATGAAATTTCTATTGTGTTGAGACTTGAACCCACAATAAAACTAACTTATGTAGCATTGTATCACAAAGTCGTTTATAGTTATTCTATTTGACACACAAAGCCAACTTTATAACTATAAGTTTCATGTAAAAATACAAAAATATTTATTTTTTTAAATATTTTACATTTTGTTTAGTTTTTCTACAAACTAAAAAATAACTAACGCTAACAATATATATCATTTTAAGTGTCTACGGGGAATAGAGCTTTTTAAGAAGTCAAAATTAGTGCTTCAGATTTCCAAAATTAACCTTAAACACTGTGAATTTAGTTAAATGTGCTTAAATTGTTTGTAACTTTCAATATGGAACTCAAGACATATGTATATGGATCATCAATTAGTTTTTTTATTCAAAGTTTTCCAAATCATGAAAAACGTTATAAATAAATTAAAAGATAATGGACAATGGAAAGAGTACTTTTTAAGGGTAAAACTGAAAGTTTGGCATGTTTTGATGGATGTTTTAAGGAAGGGGACATCTATCTTGAGACATCCCAAAATAGAAAGAGAGACATTTAAATTGGGACGGAGGGAGTATAATATACTCATTTTTGAATTGAATAATAAAAATTGGTGTGACCCTCGGGGGCTAATGTGGGGAAACGTATGACTACCACACTTTTTGCAAGAAGAAAACCACAAACAAGTCTGAACAAGATGTAGTCCCTCTAAGAACAAGCAGTGTTGAGATAAATCTCGTTTTTATTAATCAAATAACAACCAAATCTTCCCTAAGGCTTACAATGATACTTATAGAGTTATAGTGCCAAAGAAACCCTAGATCAACTAGGAAACAAATAACAAAAGATTAGACTTGCTAATCAAGCGGAGTTGTCCCTTTTTCGAATCGTGAATCGGATCGAATCGTGAATCGTAATGATTTGGTCTAAGTTTAAAAAATACTTGAAATATCCGTCTATGCACTTGCATAATAAAGATACATTATAAAATTGACCAATTTAAGCTTAAATCAGTATTGGAGTTTTTTTCTACCATAAACTGATGATTATATGGTCTAATAGGAAAGAGTAGATATTTGTACATGAAACTAAATACTATAATAAAATGGATATATGCATATATAGATATAAATATTCATTATAAAAATGAAAGCCAAGTCTTATAACAAATGACAATAAAAGTTTGTAGCCTAATAGGTACAAAACTAGTTTATATGGCAAAATTATGGTAAAACCGATAAAAGTGATTTCACATTAGTCGAATGTAATAATTGTGAGAAAACCTTGATTCACTTATATATTCATATCGTTTTTTCATGAAGCGTGAATCGAATCGCGAATTGAACCGTGAATTGTATGATTCACTACCGATTCTAGGTAAACCTTGATTCACCTATAGATTCGTATCGTTTTTACTTGAATCGTAGATCGAATCGTGCGATTCTGACAACTATGATAAAGCCTAAATCAAAGAAATTACGAAAATTCGTAAATAAATGGTTGAACAAGAAACTAGAAAAAATAAGGTTACCAAAATAGACGGCAACTAAGACGAAATTTCCTACTTAAAGTTATAAGCAAATCTAGTATTTTCTAAAACAGCAAAATTCCCCTTTTAAAGGCCTAGATGACATCGAATGGCCGAAAAACATCATTGGTCATGGCTGAAAGGCGATGAGTCTTGATAAAAGCCCTTTTCCAATCGACCGTACAATTTCTAGGCCTTCTCACCGACATTGGGCCGCTCGCGTCTTATTGGTGCCTTTTGGTCCATGAGCGGTCCAATCGATCAAGAAACGTGGGCACGACCCGCTCTACATCAGGGGCCTTCAGACGTATAGAACCGGTCTTGCAGGGGTGACCCCTCTATAGGAAATTCCTAGATCCGCCACTGTTAGTCATCATAAGTGTACTGAAGAATAAGTAGCCTTTTTAACATGGACTTGTTGTGAACTCACACTCTCACAATTACCACTGTGATCTTGAGAGTTGGGGTAGTTACATGGAATGCTTAGGTATTCTGAGATCGAGAGTTGCACTTGGAGACAGTTTAATGTCCCCCAAATACTTGAATGGACAAGAACTTGTTTTTGCTCCCGTATTTTGTTACATTAAAAAGGTACAATAATTGTGTTTGTACTGTTATTTATAAATGAGATTTTGAAAAATGTTTTTATACCAAATAGAAAGAGTCGGCTATGCAACGGGTATTCTGTGTTTCTCTCTCAGAAGTGACCGAAAAAGTTGTAGGGCATGGGTGGACTGAGCTATTTACTCTTTTGTCGTATGTATCAATGTTATGAATCTCGTACCGTAGCAGATATGCGACATCCAAGAAGCAGCTCCGTTCTGGCTAAGTTACCGCAATAATTCAGACTGTTTCGGCCTTTCCGGCAGTTTCCGCTCTGTTCCGCTCTTTTCCCGGCATATCCTCCCGGACTAAAAAGAAACTCTGCGACTTAAAATGTTAAACCTATTATCTGACAAAACAGTACCCTCTCTCTTTGTTTCTTTCTGTTTCTCTAGTATTTTTCCTGTGAATACAAGTCAAAAGAAATTTGTGAGTTCAATGTTAAAACTTCATTTCGGTTTATACTAGTCAACGAGTAGATTATCCAAAAAAAAACCTACTAACATAAGTTTGGTAATTATACATTAGTACATTATATATATATAATATGCTGATATATCTAAAAGGTCCCGAGATAAACCCCAGTAACGGTACGTACCGTCCCAGTAGAGAAAATGGTACGCTTGACGGTACGGGATTGATAACTTTGGCATATTGGCTCATGTACTCAATTTTTTGCACCATGCTCGGAGAGATGCATAATCATCTTAATTGCCTGCCTTCAATGAAATCGTAAGATCCTGGGCGTTTTTGGTGACAGTTTTTTGTTTGGTATTATATTTTCCCAGGAAGTATGCTTTATTTGTTCCATTTTTGTTGTAGCCGGAACAGTTGAACAAGATCTTCGATATATGTGGAGCTCCTGAGGAGTCTAACTGGCCTGGGGTCTCTAAGATTCCTTGGTATAACAATTTCAAGCCAACAAGGCAACTGAAGAGGCGTCTTAGAGAGGTCTACAAACAGTAAGTACATCATATTTTATCGTTCAGCATTTGTCAGTTTTTTGCTTCGTTATTCACATGCTTCTTTCGCATTAAAGCTTTGATAGGCATGCTTTGGATTTGCTCGATAGAATGCTGACTCTTGATCCATCTCAGGTATCTCTTTGTCTGACATGATTATCTCTCTCTCTCTCTCTCTCTCTCTCTCCTGCCTGTAAAGTAATGGGTGATTTTACTATCAGGATTATCATCTCCAATTACCTTTGTTCTGAAAATTTTGCCAATCTTATTTGGGTTGAACCCCTGGCCTCTATTCATGATGCTACGAGGGTCCATTAGCCAATTTTGATATGCTAGATGTCAGCTGTCTGCAAGTTCTGCAGGCATTTAGATTACAGAAAATTTCAGTCTGCCCAGGTGGCTATTTTAGCATTTAGGTTCCAAATTGTGCCTTTTTTCTTGCTTTATTTTTGCTGATTGTAAGCTCTGAAAGTTAATGCTGCTTTATCTTTTCTTCTGATGACCAGTATACCACACATTTTTTGGGTACTATTCATATTGTCGTCAGTAACTCTGTGAGAATGCTACTCTTTAAATATTTAGGAAACCTATTATCTTATTCTACAGGACTGCGTTTCATTTGAAGTTTAATATTAGCAGTTTTGTGAGCTGGTAGAACTTTACTTGAGTAATTATGTGGACTTTACAGTCTTCATTTGTACCTGGTGGTTGTGCTAAGGTCAAAGTTGTGCGACATACTGAGCGCCATATATGCTAGTAGAGTTCACTGCCACTTGGTTTCTTCAACTAAGGCTCTCTGTTGCCTTTTTATAATATGTATTGGTGCAATCCTTCAGTTGAATCTATCTTGATTGAGTTTATGAAGAGTCCAGTTTGACGATTCTTAGTTAGTGGATCAACTAGTGATAGCTACCTGTAAGTTACACTCATGTATCAGCTTTATGTACATATGGAAGTTCAAGTACACACGTGTACATCTGTGTTTAGTACATGCATCTGATTATATATTCATCTCGATCTATTGAGTATTTTTTCCCATCTTAATTTTCTGTTGCATCTGTTGTGATAATGTTGATATGTTTTTCTAAAAATAGAGAATATCAGCCAAGGATGCACTCGATGCTGAGTATTTTTGGACCGATCCATTACCCTGCGATCCCAAGAGGTTCGAATTCCATTATCTTTCTTTCTTTTTATCCCTATCATGATAGTAGACTAGTAGTTCTTAAATTGGCCAACACCTTTTCTAAACCCGATTTTTCTCAGAACTCTTAAATATATGCCTTGATCCTACCGTTGTCAACTATTTCAAACTCTCTTTTGCTCAGTTTGCCAAAGTACGAATCTTCTCACGAGTTCCAAACCAAGAAAAAGAGACAGCAGCAGCGGCAACACGAAGAAACCGCCAAACGTCAGAAGCTACAGCACCAACAGCAACACACCCGACTTCCACCCATTCAGCAGACAGGTCAAGGACACGCCCCAATGCGTCCGGGACCCAACCAACAACCCATGCACGGTTCTCAACCTCCAGTGGCCACAGGTCCCAGCCACCACTACGCAAAGCCCCGAGGGCCCTCCGGTGGGCCTAGCCGTTATCCCCAAGGTGGAAATCCAGCGGCGAGCGGGGGATACAACCACGGAAATCGTGGTCAAGGAGGAGGAGGAGGAGGATATGGTGGTAGTGGGGCTTATCCACCACAAGGACGTGGGGGGCCACCATATGGTTCTAGTGGTGGGCCCCGAGGAGGGGTTGGTGGTTATGGAGCTGGTGCTCCGAATTATCCACAAGGTGGTGGTCCGTATGGGAGTTCGGGTACAGGTCGTGGGAACCGGAATCAACAATACAGTTGGCAGCAGTGAATGATGGAATTTGTACTCGAGAAATAATGCAACCACAAAAAATGAAAAATAGTAGAGTATTCTTTAAGACGAGAGGCTGTTAGGCATGTAAGCTATTATTATTATTGCTGCGGATGGCTGGTGTTGATGAGAACATATATGAGCAGCTGATAATTATCTGTGTACAAGGTTGGTAAAGATTACTACTGTATTATTTTGCTTGATGATTTTATGTACTAGTATTAATTCTTTTTCTTCTCCATTGTTGTCTGAAGGGCACCTATACTATGTACCTACCTATTCATGTTTGTATTGCAAGGAAGGATAATGGAATTTGTTGTCACTGTGTGATTGACCTGTGTCGCACAGTATTGGTTTCAGTGTTTCACGAATTTGGGGACCCTGCTGACCACAAGGCTCGGCAGGCCCCATCCAAAACACGATCAGCTCGTCAGGGCTTGCAAAGTCATAGGGGTCAGCAAGGTCCTAGGTCCTTGTTTCGCAAATTGTAAATGTCAAGTCACTTGAACATGCTACTAGTATGAATCAAATGTTATGTGTTAACAAGAACCAACCGCAGCGTTTGATTAAGTTCCTGCTCTTTCTTGAAAAAATAAGAACAGATGCTTTTGTTGACAAATAACAAGTGTCTTTACTGAGATTAGGCTACAATAAATAAACATATAATGGACCCAACTACTCATTATTTGGAATTTTGGTGTTCGATACTGACATACTGTAACAGCATTTCCAACTAAGCCTTCATTTTGAAGAATAAAGGCACTCCAATCTTGCCATTTTACTCCTTAAAAATGAAGAATCATTTTTGGGTTTTTCATTTGGTTCTCACATTTACTATGACCCTGAAGAAACACTCCAAAAAAGATGAACATTCTTCAAGTGTGATTTGTACTGTACATTTTATCTAAAATGTCTGTATCTTTTAAATTCTTGATCCAATTTTTATAAATTTGGTACCAATAAAAAGATATTTAGAACAACTTTAAAATGAGACTCGTATCCAATATATTTAAAATTGTAAAATTTGTAGCAAATTGCAGAAAAATTTATAGAGATAAAAATGAAGAATTGAGTTGGACTTAGAGTGAATAATGGAATTCTACAAACTCACTTTGAAAAACATTATTTTGATGCTCCAACCCAATTCTTCATTTTGAATTATTAAAAGAAAAATTCTAAAATCAGCCTAGTGGGTTTTCGTTAAAATTTAAAAAGTTAGTTCCTTCCCAAGAAAACATTTCACATGTTCATTTTGGATATTAAGATTAAAAAAATTCACTAAAAAGGGCCAGAAATAAATAAATAAAAGAGTAACTCAATAAATTAAAAAATGGCTTACATTCTTTAGTCATTAATAGTAGTACTTCTTTAACCATCCCCACCAATTCACCCTCCCTCAAACCATACATTAATACATAAATTCCCATCAAAATTCAAAAGAGCTGATGTGGTAGAGATGAGGATTAGAATTGATACTACTAGTAGTATTTGCATAAAATTAATTTAACTGCTGGCATCTTCTTTTTATAGTAGTTGACTAAACGCTCAAACTTACCGATGGTAACTGTTCTAGTGTGACCCGAGCCATTCTTTTGTCTAAATGACTTTTTTCGTTTTTCGTAATTTTTTATTTAGTTTTTCGTCGTAATTTTTGGACATAAATCATTCGTATCAACGAGAGGAATCACAACAAATATAGTAATGTGGACGGAAGTTGAAAAATGTTCATATATGAAACGACACTTTAGACAAAAAGACAACTGTTTGATATTTTTTTTTATCTGTAGTGAACTTTTTAATGTCTTTTGGTCATAATTTTTACTGTTAGACTCCTCTCATCGAACCGAATGATCAATCCAACAAAATAACACAAATTTAACAAAAATTCAGGAAAAAAAGAAAACAAAACTCGGGAAAACAAAAAAACAAATGGGATTACTTCTGTTGAGTTCTCTCTCCTTTTATTAAGAAAAATGCTAGTAAAATAAGTTTTGCGAGTTTATGTTAAGATTTAAAAAATATATTACTAAAATACAGACCGCCATTAAAATCCTTCACCAGTTTATGATTTTTTTTGTCAAAACACCTAAGCATGGATGGGAACAAGGATAACAACTATAGTGCGCAGTACGCACACGGCGCAAGGAATATTATAAAGATCGCCATTAAAATCCACCGTAATTCCTAGAACCGCATTTCCCCAAATACCAGTCTACGATGACGACGACGACTCTCTCTTCTCTCTCTCTCTAGGGTTTCTTTTCCGCTTTCAGAAGTCCACCACCCCATCAACATTTGAGTGGTATGACCTCTCAATTTTGACAGTTCCTCTTTCCTGTTTCTCTGTTAGCTAGGGTTTTTCATCTACATCTCCTATCTCGTTTTAATTGGCAGATTCCTTTAATTTCTTCCATGCAGGTGTTTTTGCCCGTTTCAATTTCTGACCTTCGGGTCCCCTGTGCTTAGGTTTTGTTATCAATTCTTGCTATTGTTGAAAATCTTAAATTTCCCCTTCGTTTACATGCGTTGAAAATTATGAGCAATTCTGTTTGATGTTTAGTTGTTTGGAATTGAAACTTGATCATGTTTTGATTTGATCTGCAAAAATCCGTCTACTTGGCGCATCGATTTGGGGGCTTCGGTTATTATTGTAAACCATACCAAAACAAAACGAGCCTGGAGTCCCAAGCTATTGAGTTGGTCTAATATTGTATATGGGGATAATATATATTGAATCTTCTTCTTTGTCGGTAGCTTAGTCCTAATGTTTTCGATGATTTTGTGTCCATCAGCTTTTATGTCAATGGCTTTCTGGTTAATTCTTGGTCCTTCAGCAAATTATTGGATCCCCTTCACTTGGTCCTTACTCCTTATATTGATTTTCTGTGGTTTTCCCGAACCTAATCACTTGTGAGATGCAATTTGATTGATGTTTGGTGTTACTGTTCTTAGTTTTCTCCATGGTGAAAATTTGTTTTGCTCTTTGGTATCCATCTGTTCTGAAGTTGTGCAAGGCTCATTTCTGTAGGACTTGTGTTATTGCTTACCTTCATCAGTTAGCATTTTACATTTTTCCAATTTCAGCATCTATGCTTTAATAACTCGACACATATTCATTTTGCCTTCAAGTTCTAAGCAGCGCATCGGCAATAACATACTCGGGAATGGGATTATGTGTCAACTTTCGGACAACATTAAATTTTTTTTGGGTTCTGTTGGTGGGTAATGTGGTACTGTTGTGTCTACATGTATGCATACATTCTTTATTTTGTGTTTTATTATCTTCTCTTCATCTTTGTAAGTGGAAAATTTTGTCTGTCGGCTCACTTATATGGTTTTGATTCCCTGTTTATTCTGCAATTACTGCAATTTTCATGTGTTGATAACTAATTGATATGGGGATTTTTGGTCTACAAAAGTAGCTGCAAAATTGAGTAATCTTCTTGATGAGTAGCTATAATTGAAGATTTCTAGTTTTTAGATTTTTATTTGTTTTTTTATTTTTTGCAGAATAAATCAGGTCTTTGGTCTTGAGATATCTGATTTGGTTTAGAAGATCTGTGAGGTACAGAATGTCTAGTGGCAGGCACACACATTGGTGTCATCAATGCAGGCAGCCAGTTCGGCTTCAAGGCCATGACTTGCTTTGCCCGTACTGCAATGGCGGCTTTGTACAGGAACTTGATGAGGTGGTGCGCACCGGACATCAGGATTTCGCCGGGCTCCATTCAGATGATGGATCAAACTTTGGATTGGAACGCTTCTCTGATCCAAGATTTGGGATTATGGATGCATTTGCGGCTATTATGAGACAGAGAATGGCTGGAAGAAACCCAAATTTCGAAATTAGGTCGAGATCGGGTCTTGGTCCTGAACACAGTATGGCCTTTGGTTCTGGTCCGTGGTTGATATTCCAAGGCCAAGCCCCTGTTAGAATATCAGACAATGATGGGTTTGAGTTCTTCTTTAATGGCAGTCCAAGATCCGGGCAGAGGCCTTCTAATTATGGCGAGTTTTTTACGGGGCCTGGCTTGGAAGAACTGATTGAACAGCTCACTATGAATGATAGGCAGGGTCCGCCCCCAGCGCCTCGTTCATCAATTGAGGCGATGCCCACTGTTAAGATCGCACAGAGGCATCTTAACACCGATTCACACTGCCCAGTTTGTAAAGACAAGTTTGAGTTAGGCTGTGAAGCAAAGCAGATGCCGTGTGAGCATATGTATCATTCAGACTGTATTGTTCCTTGGTTGGTTCAGCACAACTCATGCCCCGTTTGCCGCCTCGAGCTGCCGCCGCTTGGCTCTGCTGGTGCTCAGAGTAATCGAAGAGTAAGTAGCGGGAATGGAAGCACAAGTAGCAGTGTTGGGAACAACAGTGGTAGGGAAAATGGTGGATCGAATCAGGGGAGAAGGAATCCATTTTCGTTTCTGTGGCCATTTTGAACGATCATCTAACGGCAGCACTTCTTGTCATCATGCCTGAAATGGAGGTAAGAAGAAAACAATGGAGGAATTAATTTCAATGGCTTTTTAATTGTTACTGATTAGTTTGTCTCTGCTGCTGCCTTTTGCTGTCATTTGTGTGCTGTCATAATCAATTCTCTTCCCCCTTAGTAAATATAAGTTTGTAATTTGTATCTACTGCCGTCTTTGTGCTTTCTCTCAGTACAATGTTAAGAGGTATACAAAGTTTGTAGACGCTTTTTATCTTCAATTTATGCGATGTTTTCACCTAAAGTCTGGTTTGACCTTGTTTTCATTTTGCTTAGTTGGTTTTATGGATTTGTCGGTGGTAATTGTGCATTATTTTATCAATCAAAAAAATCTGTGCATTATTTTTTATCACTCGGTATCCGGTCTAATAGTCTGATTAATCTGGGAGATCGGTCACTACTGGGCACAATTAAGGTCGGTGTAAAGCTCTGTGTGGAGTATTTATTGGTAGGACACTGGTAGGAATCGAATCAAATTCTAAAGTGAAGATTTCCAGAGGATCCATGCCAGGGTTCCGGACAGATGGCAGGCTTCTCAACTTGGTCTGAATTTTGAAGTAGGAGACTCGAAGGAGTTCTCCGTCTGGTTTGCTAACTGGTTGAAGGAATTGAGGGATGTGGATGTTATTCGAGAATCGATATGCTTATTGTGGTTTATCTGGTGTAGAAGAAATAGAGAAACTTTTGATGGTAGGTGATGATCGGTCAATGAAAGCCTGGACGAAGTCAAGTCCCGTCTTCGCCGGATTAGCAAAAATAATGAGCGCTGTTTTAGTACAATAGTTCTGGGTGGATAAAGAGCATCCATTTATTCAATTTGGATGTAGACAAGGGGATTCGGTTTTGTGTCTGATTGTTGTGGATGGGGCTTGGAATCAACTAATGGCGGAGTTGCAGATTGGAGCGTGGTTAATGGAGGGCATTTTGCAGGGGAGTCTGGTTTCACTAGGCGGTGTTTGGATGACCGGAATCTTGAGTAAGAATAGGAATATGATTACCGGGAATCAAATTCGTAGGAATTTTCTTCGGTAGGAATAGGAATACGATTACTGAGAATCGAATTCCTAGGAATATGATACTTGGAGGAATTGTATTTCGGTGTTTGGATTAATTCAACAAATCTTACGCGTGAAAAAATTGTTTTGGAAATTTATTAAAGTCAAACATTCATTTTCTTAATGATTGGGGTTAAGAGAGGTATCAGATTCCCACTTAGTCTGGGAATGTGATTCCTAGTTGAATATATCATCAGTAATCATATTTTCATTCTTGTTTCCGTCAAACGCCGGAATCAGAAAACATGGTATCACATTCTATTTTGTCTTTTCCAAACGTTGGAATAATGGGTAGAAGACATCACATTCTCATTCCTCCTTGATATTACTGCCATCCAAACTGAACCTAAAGTTAGTGCCTAGAGCATCACCAGCTCTAACCCTTTTTTCCTAACCAAAATTGAGCAAAAACTCAATTTGGGTATGAACATCTCTAATGAAAAAGCACAGATTTCACCCAACGAACAGGTAACCCCCAAACCAAACCAAACCAAACCAAACCGAGCCTTATGTCCAAAATCAATTGGGATCGGCTATATGAATTCTTTTCCTCTATTGAGGTCTGTCAAGTGCTGCTTGCAACAGGTAATCCCCTGTAATTTTAAAGTGGGTCTGGGATTAAAGCTTTGGCAACTTGATACAACAGGTAACCCTCTCTCTCTCGTTTCGGTTTTTTGTAAGCTTGCGTACGCTTTGTTATATTTTTATATGTAAAAAACATGGTGATGAGTTTGGGTTTGGATTTGTCCCTCATTTGGGCAAAAGAATGGGTAAAACTAGACTTGTCCACGGATTGGTTTTGGGCGGATCGGGTCGGTTTCCCAAATCGATCCGCTTGTCGCGGATTGTCGTTTTCTCCATCTCTACTTGTTTGTGAGTGAGGTATGATTGGGTCGGTTCGGTTGCGAATCGGGCGGATAAGGTGAGTGGAGAAGGGCTATTGGGCGGATTGGACGGATCGAACCCGAACCGAATCTGTAAAAACTAGAATATTAGGATCCGCATCTGTCCATAATATACCTTGGGTGGGTTAGCAAATGGTTCGGTTTGGGTGGATCGGTTGACCCGCTGGGCACCCCTAGGTAAAACCCAAAGGCCCTGTTCAGTTGTCAAGAAAGTATGGGAAAGGAAGGGAAAGTTAGTTTTCCCACATAGTTTGGAGTGTTCAGTTACCAGGAAAGTGATAGGATCCTGAAAAATAATTTTCCCACCAGGACTCACTTTCCCTTAAAACTGATCCTGCAAAATATATGGAATTTAGCGTCGCGGGAAAGTTCTAACCTCTCTCAATTCTCAAATTTTTTGTGCCAACGTTCTCCCTCACCCCCTTCATTTCTCCTATTTCGTATCATTCTCTATTTTTTTTATTTCCTACTATAAATATAAGCAACGTAATCAATATATTG
>JAXBDA010001312.1:0-57092 GCA_036023075.1 Gaultheria prostrata
AGTATATATAGGCAACGGGTGCCGTACTCTCCCACGCGAAATGACGAGCTACAGTCGAGGTAGCGTATCACGCCATGGTTTCTGAGCTGCTGGAACGAACGCGGGAATCGCGGTGATGGGACAAAGGAACCGTGCGGTGTGCAAGGTGGTGCCGCACGGTGCAAAAGGGGATGCCGTGCGGTGTCAAGAGATTTTTTAGGCCGTGCGGTTTTGAGAAGAAAGCCGCACGGTTCAGGTAATCTTGGGATTTTGGCTCTTTTGACCTGTTTGACCTGAGGGACCGTTCCGAGGTATACTTTGTGTTCTTTCATCATCGGGGATGCACAAGTCACTAAAATTGGGGTGTCTACAAATAGGAAGTATAAAGACCTCCGGTTTGGATGCGAGCCCTGCCCATGGGCAGTAGCTGAGCCAACACAGTTCAAGGTATTACTACATGCTGAAAAGCAAGCAATGATTAATATCTGAATTTGAATTCACTTACAGACTCCCAGTTCGAACCCCAGGTGGAGAATCAGAAAGAATATCTGCAGAATAATATCGCCCAGTTCGGACAGGAGTAACGACAGGACTGGAGGATCTGGAGTCGGAACTCGGACAAAGTAACGGTAGGACCGATGAATCTGCAGCGATACGAGGACAGAGTAATGGCAGGACTGGAGCAACTGGTCTATGCGACCAAGAGAATCTAAACTACTTTGGTCTAACGACCACCGACAGTCCTTCAGCTAAGCCCTGACTACCGTTACTTCTTCTCGGAGAAAAATCGGTAGAGCTTCGGCGCAACTCTAGATACCGAGATTCCTTCCTAAGAGAAACCTGACAGAACTACCGCCTAAAAACTTGAACTCCAGGTCTGCTAAAAACTTGAACTCCAGGTCTGCTAAAAACTTGAACTCCAGGCCTGCTCGCAAAGAGCCCCCCGATAATTCTCTAAGAAAGCTGGGTTTCTACTAACAAAGCTCCCCAATTTCTCAAAGAAATGTGCATCGAAGAATGAGGGGTGCTTTCAAAATGGGGCTGATTTATAGGGGCCTAAACAATAGGCTCCCATGGGTTTTGCACCGCTTTGCGCGGTGCAGCCCAGGCTCGACTGTGCTCGCATACAGTTCTTTAATCCAGGTACGTCCAGGGAGATATCCCTATGATTTTGAGGCATTCTAAGCATCATGGAAACGTCTGTTATTTCAAATTATGCTATGAAGATAGAGAAACTCGATTGTCCGGTTCTCGGTTAAATTGGAGCACGACAAGTGATCGAATGACCAAACAAAGTCCGATTGACCTGAAATTTTACAGGGAACTTCAATATGGTTAGAAATGAATTATCAATGGTTTGGATTTCAAAAATTGGGTTCCGATGTCCATGATCATGGAATCGTCCGTCTCGGGAAGCGCAGTGTCCCCGAAAATAGCAAACGTGCTCAGAATCGCCCGAAACTTAACGTGAGACTTAATTTCATCACATTAAGCTTAAATATGAATTTTGGTAAGATTTGGAGTTGTACAGAAAAAACCTGGATCTTCTAGCCCTGTTCGTCTATTTTTACCACGTAAAAGGTATATGGGGAGTAAAAGTTCAACAGTCAAACGTCGTCTGATCTTGATGTGGCTTGAACCAATCACTCTGGACTGTTGAAATGAGTACATCCAACGGTCCGATGCTTGATTGGATGTCCCAAGGATATAGCTGGCTGATTGGCCCAAAAAGGAGCTTCCAAGAGCTGATTTCTGTCAGAATATAGGAGGGAGGGTTGTGGCCTTATGAAATGGCATGCTTGTCATCCAAGCTATGCACATGCAGGTATTAGATATAAATTTGTATTTAGAATTGAATGTCCTGGCATTGGTAGTTTGTACCGTGCCCGTTTACCTTTACTGGGAATCGCATGTTCTACTCGGTAAGGCCGTTTCTGATTTCTGATGATCCGACGTCTCTTCCTTGGGAGCGTCGACATCATCGATTTGATTTGATAAATAGGGGTGGGGCAAAATCCGGTGTCAACAACGAGTTTCTTCAGGTTAGGGAGAAAGATGCAGAATAAAAATATTACCTTGTACTCCCTCTGTCCCTTTTTTTATTGTCGAGTATTCTATTTTGAGCTGTCACTTAATAAGTATGTCTTTTGAAAAGTTAATGGGTTAAAGTGGAGGATAAATTTGAAAATTGGAGGTAAAATTTGATTTGAAAAATGTAATGATGATATCTCTTTAATAGACAGATGGAGTACAAAATTAGTTTATTTAGTTTTTCTTATTTTTGTTTCAGTTATTTTGATTGGTAGGGAGTCTTAATTTTAGAATAAGTGTTCTCGAATATTTGATTGCAATTTGTTTATAGGAATTTTCCCGTTAGGAAAGTAAGTATTTTAGAGTAATTAGTTTCCTAACTCTAGTGGATTTAGTTTCCTTTTAGTATTTGTTTGATCAAGAAGAATAATTAGTATTCAATTCTATTGTTTCCTTTTTCTTTATTTCCTAGTACGTAGGATTGGTTCTATTATAAATTGGGATTATAAGCCTTAGTGCTATGGGTTGTTTATGATTAATGAAAAATTGGGTATTTACTCATTATCATGCTCAAAGAGGGAATACCTTTGAGTCAAACTTGTTTGTGTTTTCTATTAGTAGCAATTAGTTTTGTAAAAAGAGGTTTTTCACTGCAACAGATGGAATAAACAATTCAGATGCTAACCCAACTGATCTAGGTTTCGACTGGCCCTAACCCAACCGAACAGCTGTTGATCTGATTTTGCAATATGTGCCGCAAATCGAATCTTCGGTGACTTTGGTACTTTCCATATTTTTCGTTGGAATCATTGTAATGCGTTGGGCTTCTCATTGTACTGCCTTCGGGCTTACTATGAATGAATTTGTTTTGATGTTCAAAAAAAAAAATAATGAACCAAACACCGAGTAAAGACCAATCCTTATCTTATTTCAATCCCACCCTTATCTCTCTATTTTCTCCCTCATCAAACAAGGACATAAATGTTGTCATTGGTTGAAATGACAACAAAAAGAGGATGAATTGAAAGAGTTTGTTGGTTGAAATGACAATAAAAAGAGGGTGAAATGAAAAAAAATTGTTTACCCTCACCAAAAAATGTGAACAAAACCTTCACTATTATTGGTTGAAATAGTGTGGGGTCCACCGAAAATGGTGTGAATCTCACCACAAAGCGATATCATGCTTATCAAAAAGTGTATTGGTTCCGTGACCCCACACCATTTTAACCAATCAGGTTGAAGGTTTTGTTCACTCTCTTTTGGGAGGGTGAACAACTTTTTTTCCATTTTTTTGATAGGTACTCCTAGTATTGTGACCACCACACACACGAGAGTTGCAATTGGAGAGACAGAGAGAGGTGGTCTGAATGCTAAAATTTGGCCAAGTGTCCGAGCAGAAGGTTAGTTAAGTACCTTGGCCCTTACCCCTTGACTAGTGGTTTGTCCCAATTTGGAGTAACTTTTCACAGCGTACCGTCCGGCGCCTGAAGCGCTTCCTTCAGAGTGTACCCATAGGTTTTCCCCTTCTCCTTAATTGTACATTTTCCTGCAAAATCATCTTCTGTTTACTAGCAGTACTAGTAGCCTACGGAGAGACATCTTTCGAACAATAAGCCCACTGTTCCACTGTTCGATAAGGTTGACCAATAGGAGGGGGAGCGGGGTGTGTGTTGTGCACGGCTGTGGGATCCACTTCGAATTTGTTGTTTGATCCGAATCATTCATTTTATTCGTCTCGTCGATTATTTCTAGGACTTAAACATTTAGGATGATCAGACAAGCATCAAATTGTATTATCCGACCAAGTCCATCATCTCTTATAAAATTAATTAATGTACATAAATTTTTTATAGTATCCTATCCGTATAGCATCCGCAAGTCATTTCTTAGAGCCATTGTGGAGAGCAAGTTGTCTTTGCAACAATCCCTCCCTAATGATCATTGGAAGAGCTAGAATTTTGGTCCAAATGAGTCAACTTAAGAGAAGAATTTTTATGTAAACATGTACTCAATAAACGTTTTAGCTTTTGTAGGACATTAGTTAATATATTGTATATGATATTGTTTTGTAGTATTGTCTACAATTGCAATGTTTGTATGTGATTATTTTCGTCTGTGATAGAAATCAAGGAAATTTTAGAGGGCAATGTCAAACTTTAATTTTTAAGTGGATCAAATCAAAGTTATTTACATTTTTTTTGGGGTAAATTATTTACATTTTTACATATTGCTACACTAGTTTTTATGAATGATAATCATATTACATTAAATGTTAGTAAAATATTTTAAAACTCAGGAGGGGCTGGGTACCCTCGCCCCCTGTACACCTCCACCAAGGCTAATGATTGCTGCAATTTAAACTCATACCCTCTTAAGTACTGACATACCAGTCGTCGACTGAGTTTTACAATCTCTTCTAAAATCAAGTCTTAGAGAGGCTCCACTGCATTCGATATTGCAGCCGCGAATATGTTTTAGAGCAATCGTGTAGAGTGACATTCTACTCTTTAATTAATATACGTACATATTGGATTATATATTAAGGATAGTAGCTATTTGATATATGATAAGTTGTTTTAGCCTGAATTACACATTTTTTGAAATATATAATCTATATCACATGAGGTGTATATTCTCTTCGTCCCATTTTGTTTGTCTAGTTTTTTAATTTCTTATGTCCCCAAACTTTGTCTATTAAAAAAAGTTAAAGAGAGAAATTCTCCTTTTGCCCTTCTCTTTTGAATTGATGTGACAACTCTAACTTGAATTGAAGGGCATTTTTGGGAAAGCCTAAATTTGTGAAGTGTAATGATTAAACTCCCTGTTGAATTTATAACAATGAACAGATAAATTTGGACAGGGGAGTAATGCCCTAGATAAATGATATTATTTAACGGATCTTCTATTAATTAGATGAATAATATACTCGGACTTAGGCATCATTATTACTCCTGTCAAACAAATTGACTGACAGTTGAGCTTCGATATTTTCTTAAATTTCTTCGGTTGCTTATCTGTTTAATGTTGTGTTGGAATATTCGTCATTTGTGGGACTACCGCAGCAGCAGTGCACTAACATTATATATCGATCACTGACATCTAACTGCCGAAGTATTCTCTCGCTAGATTTTATCCTTCATTTGTTTTGGTTATGTTTTCTGTTTTTTTCGTCTCTATGTTATCATTGTTTTGTTGTCCTTGTATCCGGTAGTTTGTAATAGCATTTCTCATGAAATCAAATTCTCTCTTTGGCAATAAAAAAAAAATACCCAAGAGAAAATTCATGTCCTTATTTTCTTGAAATACGCACGAAAAAGCCAATAAAAAAGGCGTGAAAAAATCAATAAATAAGTATAAATTTATAATAAACCTAATTTCGTAAAATAAAATTTTCATTATTAATTCAATTATTTTCCTTTTAGTAATTCAAAAACTCCTTTATCAATTAATTATTTGAATTAGTATATCTATCCATATACCCATTATGTCATGCCATGTACTATACAAAGTCCTACCAAAATCCCTCCTACACAATCCAAACCCTAGTTCTCCAACCTAAACCCTATTTTCTTTCTCACCAATCAAGAATATATTCTTATTCTCTCCATAAATTGGAGGGCTTGTGTGGGATGTGGAGAGAGAGAGAGAGAGAGAGGAGCTTACGATGAAGCTTCTTATTTTTGCATGTATGTATATCTACATGCATGAGCCTATTTTTCGTAGCAACAAAATTCCCCAATTTGTGAAATTCTCCTTAGATTTTGTTCTCATAAAATCCTCCTAATTAATTTCCAAGATTATGAGAATCCACTTATAGATTCACCTAAGATTCATTAAGATTCACCTAGCTATATATTTAGGCATGATGCTATTACTTGATGCTTATGCATGTATAACTAGTACCAAAAACTCCCTAAAACAAAGGTGGCCATGCAAATTCATACACCAAACTAGTGCACTAAATTTTCTACTACTTTCCTACTAGATTTTCCTTAGATTTTCCCATTTAATTCTTAGATTTTGCCTAGGATCATTTAGGTACTTGGCTACCAAAATCCTAAGATTTTATTCTTGACAATCCCATGAAATCATGGATTTGATTTTTGCATTAAATTTTGGAGATTTGATCACATGGGAGAGATAGGGGGAGGCCGGCCAAGAGAAGGAGAGGAGTGCCCAACATTTGCCTATAAATAGAGGCCTTGGTTCACTCCATTTCTCACACCAAAATCCCACCACCTTTGTAGTAATTTCTAGAGTGAGGAAGTCTCATGTTTTCTTAAGCTTTTCTTTGACAACTCTAGTAGCTCTTCCATATTGAAACCAAAACTAGCACCTAGAGCCGCCACTCGATCCAAAAGTCGTAGCTTTCGTAGTCATTTTCTTGTTTCTAGGTAAAGAAGTATCCTTTTTCCTTTCGAAACAAAGAGTCGTTACTCCGCCCAACGAATCATCTAGCTTTCGAGTCTCCGACTGACCTCAGAATTAAGGTAATTACTTTTTCCTACTTATGTTAGTAATTACTAGTTATTTTAAACCTCACTTAAATTTTTAAGTTGTTACAATGTCCAAGTTTAGGCTTAAAAAGGTTACTAACTAGTTTTTGAAGAAATCAGTAGAATGATCTTAAAATCATATTGTCAATCAGACGTAGTGTTATATATGCCCGTTTGAAATTCGACTTATAAATTTTACGTCGTTATAATGCCCGATTAATTTTTGAACAAAACAAAGTTGACTAGTTTTTCTCTATAAGCCCATTGGTACGTAGTAAACTAGAAAAAAAAAGAGATTTTGAATAACATGACTTAGTAGTCGTGCGTCAATGTTTTCTACTAACCTGTAGACACCCCGATTTTGGACCCGGGAATGTGCTCAAGCATTCCCAATGATGAAATGGACCAACAATGCATACCTCGAGGCTCAGAACAAGGCTTGAACTTGCTAAAACCCTCCAACACCACCTTGAACCAACTAAAATAGGCCAAGAAGCACAAAACCATCAAAACAAGCCAAAATAGCCAAAAGAACCAAAGGACCCGTTAAGCACTCAAGGAGGCCCTTACGCGCTCAAAGCCTTAGGACACTCTTTGAGCGCTTAAAGGGATACTTTGAGCACTCAAACTCCTGCACAGACAGCTTTTTACAGAGCATCTAATCATGAGATTTTACTGCATGGTAGAGCATATAACCGCCATATAACTTCCCGTACACGTCTTATAGCCCCTAAATCCCCCCTAAACCCATTTTGAAAATCAAACCCAATTTTCCCTCTCATTCTCTCTCTATAAAAACCACCTTCCACCCGTTGTTTGCAATTTACCATCTTCCACGGCCTTACCATCTCTCTATTGAGTCAGTCTAAGCTTTAACATTTTGATCATCTCAATCCAAAATCATTTCCATCATAAAAACCCACTAGTCTTGACCCACATCACCACAAACAAAAAGCTCAAATACATTACTTCTCTTTTACACACCCATTCAATCAAACCTTAGTCCACACAAGTACACCCAAAACCCGCGGTATTTGTCCATAAGTCTAACCTAGAGCCTTCAATCCATCAAAGTCACAAGTTCAAGTCTTGATCAAAGCTAAAAAGGTAGTGAAAGCATGCAAAACAAAATGTTTGGTCCCTCTGAGGGTGACGAGTAAGCTCATGCAGGTCTTACATACCTTTTGTGACCTTACAAGGTCTAATAAATCTAGAAAAATGGTTTCAAAATCTACGAGTCAGGAAAGGGTTTGAGCGCTCAAGCTATACTCTTTGAGCACCCCAACGGTTTCTTGATCTGTATCATGAAGCCAATCAAACTTCATGTCTCGCTGATCTATATTTGGAGGATACTGTAACATGCCAGCTATCATTCTCTCTTCTGTTTTCTCTTGCTGCATTTCTTTAAACACCCTCTTTGGCACATTTTCGCTGGTATGGATGGATAGGTTTGGGTTCTTAGGTTTTGGGTTTGCAAATGGGGTGATCAGGACTGTAACGACCCGCCCCAGCTGACCTGTTAACTCTTAGCCTAACCACGTGGCTCAAAAGGTTAACCTCAAGTTATACAGTAACTAGTTGGAATTCATTATATATCACATTCATTTTTTCCAAATCTCTCGATGTGGGACACTATGGATATGGGGTCTTACAATCTCCCCACCTTGGCTGCAACGTCCTCGTTGCACCCCATGGTCCATTACTTACACCCACCAAGTGATGTGAGACAAGACCCGCCTAAGCACGACAAGCTCCTCAAGCTCCTCTCTCGGGTAGGACCCACCCAAGCACAACAAACACCTCAAGCTCCTCCCTTGTCGGGCCCACCCGAGCACTTCTCCATGAGGGATCCGCCTCACACTTTTGGTTGGTGTCGGCTCTGATACCACCTGTAACGACCCGCCCCAGCTGACTTGCTAACTCTTAGCCTAACCACGTGGCTCAAAAGGTTAACCTCAAGTTATTCATTAACTGGTTGGAATTCATTATATATCACATTCATGTTTTCCAAATCTCCCGATCTGGGACACCATGGATATGGGGTCTTACAAGGGCATTGGGATCAGGGTTAGTATAATTTATGTGGCTAAAGTGAGTTTGCTTATGGCAAAAGACTTGGCGGTTTGGTAGTGGATTCGTGAAATCGGCTTTAGGCGAGGCCGGGGTAGGAGTTTCTTGGACTCGAAAAGGTTTTGGCTTTCATGGCGGAGGAGGAGGCATTTGTTGGTGATATGTCTAGGGGATTGGTGGAAGGCACATAATTGAGAGGCATTGTAGGAGAGAGGTAAGGGATTTGGAGTGCCTCACATAGTGACATGTTTCCCAAAGAGGTGAATTCTCTTTTGCAGACCTAGGATTCCTCAAGACTGGTGCATCCAATGTGTTGACCTTTGCGGCTTTGATATCATAATTAGTAGTTGGACGGGTAATGCAACTTTGGATCTGCTCAATCTCGTCTTTCCTCTCAAACTTCTTCTTCAGAGCAGCATCCATAACAAAGGGTTTGGTAATGAGGAGGGTTTATGAGGGTATGTTCAAGGTTGGAATAGGCTGAAAGGTTTAGAATTACGGCGGCATGGTTGGCCATATTACTCTGTATATAGGTCAAAGAGGCTTGAATGGTAGCATGTCCACAACGTCCTTGAGAGTTAATTCTCCTTCCATCGATGATGAGGGTTAAAAGGACAAAGATTCAGAGATTCGAGAGACTGACAAACCACTGCTGAGATTTTTGTTTAACCTAACACTATTCGGATCACAACTTCAGAATGATTCAGTAGATTATTGATCTTTACGCTTAAACTAAGATGTAGAGAATTCCAACCAGAACCTAGTGCAAGCTACCAGGACGCGTTATCCTCTCGACACTTGCGAGAACACTCAAGCATACAAAGAGAGCACAATGCATGCAAGCACAACAACAACAACACATAACTTATAGGGTTTTTGCCCTAAAGGGAAAGTGCTATGGATGTCTACATGAACTAAAGGCTTGAGTAGTCTTAAAGGGGTACCCCACAAGATAAGATTGTTTAAAACCTTTTTATCATACCGGGGGTAGTACGTAACTCACGGGGGTGGCTCCGTTCCTCGGCTAGGACTGCTTAACGATGCAAAAAGATAAAGAAAATGTGAACTATCCTAAACAAATGAACCAATGGCGCTTTGAAGTCTAGCCCTCTTGACTAAACTCCCCAACAGATTTGCCACTCTGAGCGTCCTCGCTCTCTACCTCCTCCCTGCCGGGGTGACGGGGTGGCAGGAGAACTGGTTCCGTTGCCGGAATGCATTCAATGCGGCGTCGTTACTCTATCTTTATGCTGGACTGATGACCATATTCACTACCGAGTACACGAATACTCAGCGAAGACCAGAGTCGCCACTTGGTTATAGGTCCAAAACCTTAATGACTCTGTATATGGAAAGGCTCGATCCTTGTCACCACAGACGGGTCCGGGGGCTAAGGTACTGAGTGGGAAGGTGTTACGCACTCACTATGCCCAATCAAATGATTGACCTCTACTCATCACCATCGGTTCATATTGTTTTTATCCTAAATGCATAAGCAAACGGATAGGTAGATTTTAGTAAAATATTTTTCAAAAGTACTTATCTTTTTGCAAGAGCTAAAAACAACTATTTGAAAACTACCTTTGTTGAATACAACACGAAGAAAACAAAACAAATGAGACAACCTATAGGATGCAAAGAGATTAATCCGCTGTTGCAAATAGCCATTCGTGAACCTACTTCTAGGGGGCATTATCCTAAAGCTACACATGCATAACAAAAGTTTAAGCTGAACACATACAAACGAAACATGGTTCTGAACTAAACATGCAACTCTATGAGAATAAATGACATGCAACTAAACAGACTAAAACATGCATGAAACAGAAGAACGAACTAAAATTGGAAACTTTCTAAAAGTAGAAACTAACTAAAAATGGTAACTTTCCAAAACAGGACACTAAAACAAAATAGGAAACCTAACCGGATTATGCGACTTTCCAAATTGGGAAACCAGTTCAGATTAGGAAAGTAACCCGATCAGGGACCTTGACCGGATTAGGAAACTTTCCAAATTTGGAAACCGAGCTGGGTTAGGAAAGTAACCCGATTAGGAAACCACATGCATAGACAGGCTACTCATGGAAGGACCATGAGGGCAGGACAACTAATTTATCATGCAATACACAAATGCAGGGGCAAAATAATAATTTGACAGGCTAGGACAAAATAAACATTTGCAATACCACTACCGAGTATTCTCCTGGAAAAACTCCAAATGAAACCGCGAGCGCCTGAGCGGTTTGTGTTGCGGGCGTGCCAGGACCGTGCGGTACAGTCCAATTGTTGTAAAGGCCTTCGTGCCTTTTTCTGACTTCTTTCGTAGCAGATTGTGTTCGACCCAAAGGGTGAGGCTGAATGTAGGTTTGTGGTTTGCCTCAACGAAGAGGACTTCAAATTTCCCAACCGTGTGAGAAGAAGAACATAACGAGATAATTTTCCAACCGTGTGGAAAACGAGAAGACAACGACGCAAAGGAAAATAAATCAAACTTTATTAATGGTTTAACAAAGTTTGGGTACAAGAAAATAGAAAACAAGATCTACGCGGTCTAGAATCTTGTGGAAAAAGATAAAACAAAAACTCGGTTGTGCTAGAATTTTGCTGAAGTAAATGGAGTTGGTGGCTTCAACGAGGTTGAGAGGCTTCAGCGGTTGAGGATCTTTGATAGATGAGTCATGAGACTCGAGTAAGTCGTGAGACTTGGGTAAGTTGAGAGACTTGGTTAAAAAAAATTTAACCGTGAGGTTGATGGCTGTGGAACCCTTTTTCCATCTTGCGAACTGGTATTTATAGGCTCCAATGTGTGAAAGTTGAATGTTGGCGGCAACTTCTTGCTTGCTGAGATGATGCCACACGTCCAGACAGTTTCCTTGCTTCTACAATATCCTGCCAAGTGTCCACGTTGTATAACTCCCTCCATAACAGCGGTTACCAACAGTCACTTCCTTGGGTTGGAGCTGCAGAGGCTTCTACGCCCAACTTTCCACTTCCTTCTTTCACGGGAAATGGTGTAGTGGGGAGTTAAGGAGGCCTTGAGATTATGCCATGTGGCAGTAACCGCCTTCCTATCTCTGTGGTGATAACTCTTGGCAGTTATCTTGCTACAATTTCTCCTCATGCTCGGCAAAATTGTCAACAAGAGCCTCCCACTTCCTTTTTTTTAAGGAACATGTAGATAATTAGTTCTTTAAACTATTTATTTGCCATTTAACACATGTTA
The DNA here is from genome assembly GCA_036023075.1 of Gaultheria prostrata. NCBI lineage: Eukaryota > Viridiplantae > Streptophyta > Magnoliopsida > Ericales > Ericaceae > Gaultheria > Gaultheria prostrata. The sequence continues at coordinate 11,800 of JAXBDA010001312.1, forward strand.
ATAGCACAATTTGGGCCATTTGTATTTATCTAAATGACCTTGATTAAATCCAGCTCGCAACCGATTCCTTGAACCTTTGGGCCATCGGATCCAATCCTCAAACTTAATTTAATTAATACGACCCATGGGCTTAACCTTAATAAAATCAATTGGGTTTTGTATCACCAAAATAAAATAATTAGAAAGCCGTTTACTCCATTATAGATCTAATTAGCCCATTTAAATCTGAAATTGGTCCATTCGGCCTTTTTAGGATTTCGTGGCAAATTTGGGTACAAACAGGTCATCTATTATGGTTTAAAGCATTTCAAGCAGCTTCTATGATAGTTTTGTACTCATACCAATTTGATCATCTTCTATTCACTCCTCAAGCAAGATCCAAGCAGGCTCATTTTCTTCCTAAAAGGGCAATAGAACTCAGATTTCTGGCAAAGTTTGAGTGGATATGAGTCCTCCTGTTTAATATGGGTTTACAATGACTTAAAAGAGAGATACCAGAGCTCTTAAACTCACAGACCATGGAGTTGGTTTGAGTGCTCAAACCATAGGCTTTGAGCTCTCAAACTGGCTTCTGAAACACTGCTGATTTCCATCCATTTTGTATACTAGTCTTGGTTCAAAACATTCCAAAGAGCTTTTGAGTTTATTTATTTTTACTAATCAGTTTGGATCCCAAAAGACTACACTCATGTTTTAGTTTTTTTAACCGCCTTAATTATGAGGCTTTGACGATTTTCGAGTTCTTTACAGTCACTATCAAATTAATTTTATGGGTTCAATATTTTAATTACAAAATATCATATATAAAGTTTACTGTTGTGGGTCCTACAAAGTTGGATGCCGCAGGGCAATCCTGTAGCATGCATGCCGAGTTAAAATTGATGTTTGCTGAGTGAATGGGTTTTTGAAGTAATCCATACTTCCCGTCTCTTTTTAACTGATTCATACGGAAATACGTGCAATTTCAAACTTCTAAAAAACATATTTCTCTATATAATTTTTTAACATTTTTATACCAAATTAAAGTGCTCATTGTGGACTTTAATTTGGTGCAAAAAGAAATTAAAAACGTTATACAGAGGTGCCTTTTTTAATGTCCATAAAAATACATGATTTCCAAACGGATCATTTAAAAAGGGACGAAGGGAGTATGAGAAGACGAAAAGACCCAAACTTCGACTATATGAGTTTTTTCAAATTTCAGTGTTTCTTTTGTTGGGTGGGGAGTTTTGTGTCTTTCACGAAATTTTTCAATTTTGATCTATATTTTTTTATATTTCCAATTCCTCTGGTGGAGATGAAAATTAAAATGCACAAATTTGACCCGAATCTGGCAAAATTATGAGAAACAACCAAAAGTACTACGCCAAAAAGCACCTAAAAAATTATTCCAAACTCACCCTATTGTGTATTGCGGTGAGCACAAAAAAAAAAATTGTGTAATGCCGTTCTCCTTCTCTTGTTTAAGCAACAAAGGCATGTTTACGTGTTCACAGTTAAATACACGTAATTTAGAAACCTTGTCAACAAGCAGCCCAACCCAAAGGCTTAAGCCTTGGTCTTGGGCCTCTGTTGGATGTTGATAATGGTAATTTACCTTTTGACCTTGAAGATACCTCTTGCCCATCTGACGACGCAGACTTGTCCATCAGTAGTGGGAAGGATTTGGTCCATTTGGAAAAAAGCACAAAAGAAAAATGGGGAAGAACATAAAGCCTATCTTCAAGTGCGAGTACAAGCGCTTGAAGGCCATCATCATTTCTAAAGCTGAAAGTTGGGAGAGGAAAGGGGAGATATTAAGAAGATTGAAGCTGAGATTGCGGAAAGGTCCGGAGAAAAAAATATCTAAGTTGGTCAACAATTCATTATTTACTGAGGATATATGTCGGTTGAATTTCCCGTTTTTAGCACCAAATGCTAAGAGTCAATTTTTCATAAAAGTACTAAAACTAAGTTGCTAAAAGCTAATTTGTTTTCCATTAGCTAAAAGCATCGTCGCTACTCATTTTGGTAAAATTAAGTTACTAAAATCAACTTGGTGTTTTTAGTAAATGAGAGTTGGGGTTGCTTTTAGCAAGTGAGAGTTTATCAAAATCACCTTAGTGCTTTTAGCAAATGAGAATTTTAGCCAAAAAGGAAACTCACCATACAATAGAAATCGTGTGATTATCAAAGAAGCCGGATCAAACTCTATTTTATTTAAGCAAGCTCGAAAGTTGGTAATTTTAGAGGGGGGTAAGGCAATGACTTAAAGTAACTTGTTGAAATGGAGGAAGAAGAAATAGCAAAAAGGTAGAGATGCGATCTTGATGAGTTGGAGGATGGTAGATGTGATCTTGACATCTTGGAGGATGGTGCCTCTCTTGCTTTGGGGTCTTAATCTCCAGGATATCCTTCTTTTGCTTGCATTTTGGAGATGTCCTAGTAGTACTGAGGGTTTGCGGGTGTGTTTTCGCTGCTTTGCTTTGTGTTGTTGTGGTCTCTTTTTCTATTGGCTTTTTTGGTTTGTGTTTTCGGTTTTTTTTTTTTTTGGGTTTTGTGGTGTTTGTTTTGTGTTTTTTGTTTCTTGCTTCGGTTGGGTTTGGTTGTTTTTGCAGTGTTTGATGTTTTCGGTGGGGTTTCCAGGTTTGAAGGTTTAGGTTATTCCGGGTTAGGGTGTTTTTTCTTTTCCTTTGAGTTCTTCTTGTTTTGGTTGGCACCTTTTGCCTTCCTTGTTTCTAGGTCCCGGGTGGCGTTTTGCCAGTGTACCCTTGGTCCATTTAATCTTTGTTCTTAATTTTAAAAGATCAATGATTTTGTTTTTGCTGAGAAAAAAAGAAAAGAAAAGAAACCGTGTATAAAATTGAGTAGAGGAGCTTTTATAATCTTGCAAAATTTTGAACAATTTTTTATACATTACAGAGATTTTAAAAAAAAAAAAACTTAGATGGACAGTTGCTTCTATATATACAAACTGTGTTGCATCGTCGCGTATCACCTGTTTTGCCTGCATGTGAGATGAATAAAACATGTTTGTTTCTGTAACGCATGTCCATAACTCTCCACAAGCAAGACGAGTCACGCGTGCCGGATACGTAATTTAATGTACTTACTGTATATCAGTATATACGAAACCAAGAAAGTCATATCCCTAGCTATAAAAGAGATTTAATTTGTTACTTTATGATATTTGTCAGATGAAAGGAGCCAAACAGAAATAGACCAAATCAAGTCAATAACCCAGAGGGTTAATATTTTTTTGCCTTATTTCTTAGAGCATTGCTATGATTGACCACATCTGGTAAATTACGTTTTGAAAACCACTTGAGTTTGTCATTGCATCAGTAAGAAACACATGACACGTGTTATCTAAAACATGATCGTCAAATGTGGTCACACCGAAAAAGTAATATTTCATTTATTATCGGGAATTCATATTGGCATTCTCCTTTTTCTCTATTAGCACTCCATTTTTTGCCTATGTTCATAAAATGCAAGAATAATTTAATGTAATAAAGACAAAAAAAAATAGAATACTAATAGCGAAAAGTGGAGTGCAAACATCGCTTCCCTTATTATATTCAGTTTTTCAACTTCAATTGTAGAAGGTAGTCTAGAGGGTAATGATGTAGTATTGAAACTAATGGGCTGTAATTTCTTTGGTCTTCAAATTAATGGGCTTAATTTCGACCAGATTTGGAGGACATCAAGTCAAGAGAGCCGCCTTGTTATTTTCTGGCCCAAGTCATTGAAGACTTAGAGACCTTCCACATTCTAGTCTCCTCTTTGAAATTACACCCTCAAACTCTCAGAAGTCAGATCAGAACTACCAGTACGATTTCCCACACTGAGAGATCAAGAGAGAGAGAGAGAGAGGTCTCAATGGTAGATTTCCTTCGACTTGACCAAGTTTTGTTTGGGTTTAAGATAAATCGCATATTAATTACCTCTATTCTCTTGGAAAACCGGCTTTGGCTGGCACTTCGGTAACAAACCGTCTTTTTTTTTTCTCTCTCTCTTTGGTAACGCGGGCTTTCTGTTTGTCTCCAAAAAGTAACAAATAATCGCGATGTCCAGAATGTAAGCATTAGGGCTTGGGTGATTTAGAGCGGGCGCGCCAGGAATGGATTGCAGTCCAATGTTGAAAAGGACTCGTGCCTTCTCAAACTTCATAGAGGCCTGCGTGTCTCTTCTGACTTCGTATCATAAGCGATTGCTTGTTGACCCAAAGGGTAGAATCAAACTCTGTTCGTCATGCCCGATCAAAAAAGACTTATAATTTCCCAAACGGCTCTACAAATAGAAAGCAACAAGGTAAAATAAAATCCAATCTCTATGAATGAAGATTAACAAAAGCTGGGGTACAAGAAAAGTAAAGATGAATACTAGTCTAGGCTCGGTAAACGTTGGACAAGTAAAGTAAAATTAATGTTAATTCGGTCTCCAATTGTCCATTACTAGGCCTTTAAGGCCTAACTTATCCCTCTTGGCCACACATTATGGCCTGTAGATAAATTTGTCAAAAACGGGTGTAAACACTTCCCCTCTTCTTCATTTAATACAAAGAGAGATATGTAGGGGCAATTCATCACCATCTCGATTCCAACCTCCACCGGCGACCACCGCACCGATGAGCTAGCTCGCCGGTGGTGGTCGTGGTAGCTAACTAACTATGGGCGGAGCCATGAAGAGACAAAAGGGGTCACTTTAATTTTTCACAAGGATTTTTTATAGTTTGAAGCTATTTTTTTAAAAAAATTGACCCCTAAAAAATTTCATGCCCCAACTTGCTTAAAATGCATAGATTTCTCAAGTTTTTTATTCTTTTTGAGGAGTTTTTCTATGCCGAGCGGGCACCATCCTACGTGGAGCCCGAGCGCACACCTCAGCCGTCCAAAACACTTTTGGACGGTCCGGATTTAAAGAGAGAAAGAGGAGAGAGTGGGATAGATCTGGGCCGCCAAAATATTTTTGAACGACCGGATGTGCGCGCACGGACATGACTTGGTGCCCGCTCGGCACACAAATTTTTTTCCTTTTCGAGAGTTGATAGTATTATAAATGAGGCTATCGTACAATATTTTTGAAAATATAATAAGTCATTGGGACCAATTATAAAGTAAAAATACATGTATTACTGTATATCTATGTTATACTTGAGTTTGCCAGTTGCTAAAATGGGAAACTCATAAAATCAAGTGGGTGATTTTAGCAAATGAGGAAACCAGACGCTAAAATCAACCCACTTCCCTTTGCTACAATGAGTTGATTTTAGCACCTGGTTTTCTCATTTGCTAAAATCACCCACTTGATTTTATGAGTTTCTCATTTTAGCAAATGGAAAACCAGGTAACCTCTTAATTTAGTTATTTTTTTGCATGTGCAACTAGAAAAAGTAACTTGCATATATATTTAATTTTTGACTCCGCTAATATAAAATCCTAGCTCTGCCCCGGATGGTAGCTAAAATCCGGCTCTCTCTCCGTATCTCCCTGATCCGGTGAAATTTCAATTTTTATTTTTTTTGTGCTGGGGTTGGCCGCTCCCATGTGCCACGTCGATCAGCGTGTTGTATTGATGTTGTAAAACTTTGGTGTATGTGTATCATTTTTGTTTGGTCTGGCAGTCAATGGTCAAGGGGGTCCCTGTGTATGGGGTCCCAGTTTGTCTCCGGAGATGGGGTTGCCGGATATATCACCGGAAATGGGGTCATTGGAAAAAAGGACAGGAAAGGTGTTTTGCCGGGGTGGGGAAGGGGGGAGGGGGAGTTGTGTACACCTTTAAAATTTTAACCTCAACCGTTGATTTCAAAAGCTAATATGGAGTGTCTTTTTATGTGTCCCAGAAACTAGCCCCGTATAAATATATGTATAATATATTATGTATGTATAGGACGATTTCGGATTTCTTATTGAAGCAGCAACAAATGAATTTTTTTTTTTTAAAAGAGACAGCATTCCAATAGTTAAAAAAGGTGATACGTAATAAAAGTTGGTTATGATCTCTCGTAATGTCTCAGATTCAAAACCTCCTAGGTTCTATCAATTTATTTGGGGTGCATGCGTCTACACCCAACTTGCTCCTGCTTCAATTAGCCCCAGTGGCGGAATCAGGATTCGAATGTGAGGTGGCAACATTCGATGAAATTTAGTTACATGTTGTGCGGGAAAATATGAAGAAGCTAGAAAATTAAGTGTAAAGTCATATAATTATCAGATTTTTCCTACGTTTAATTAATTATTAGAAAATTTAATTAGTTACGACTGTCCCACATTGTAAATTTTTATGATTTGTATCATCATAATTAATATCGTTTTTCATATGTTACAATTCGGAACTCCGGGCCATCGTTTAATATTGCCGAGTGAGTTTGTACAAGTGCTTTGTTTATGAAGTTCTAATTTTCATTTTTCTAAAACTGGGGGTGTCACAGAAGTAGGTTAGGCTCTGTTTGGTTTGTCGAAAACTAAAAAAAATATAGCAGAAAAGTGGAATTGGGAGTTGCGTGTGCTACCCTCGCCCCCTTCTATGTTCCGACCCTGATTGACCCACTGTTTGTAAACAATGAAATTCATTTTTCAAAGTAAGTGGAAGTGCGCGTAACCTGATCACACACCTGATCAATTTTTTTTAAAAAAAGGTCGCCAATGAGATGTGCCCCAACTTAATTTCAACCTTCAGTTGTCAATGCCAAACAAAAGTGTAAATGTTTCTTAGTCACGGAATTTTTATTTTGTTTCATTTTGCGCAACCAGGCCTTGGAAAAGATCACAAGACTACTCACTGTACAAAAAAGTTTACACTTATTTGACCGGACAAAAAACTTAGGTAGAAAGTACTAACAAAAACTGGAAAGTATGTGAGAGGAGACAAGCAGTTCATGGTCAATCAAATCGAAATCCAATTAAGGACAAATGTTTTGAACTGTCATCCTGTGTGCATTTAACTAGATGCAGAAAACTATGGGTGATTTTTGTTTTACTCCCTCTGTCCGCATTTGTTTGTCCTTCGTTCTATTGTAACCGGATAAGAAATTAATGATATCTTGAAATTGTTAAGTAATTACATGTACAAATATGACCTTGTTTGATAGAAACTATGGAGTAAAAATTTTGTACATCGTCATATCCAAAGAGTGCTACTCTCTCACACAGTGAAAGAGTAAAAATTTCACTAATGAAGCATTAATTAATGGATTGAAACCCATATAATACATACTCCCAGCATCTTATTTTGTTGGTCCCTTATTGACAATCCAACTTATTAAAGAAACATAATTATTACATGTACTTTTTTTAACTTTCCAATTTTGCCATTGATGGGATGTGCTTTTTGAAATTATAACCTATTTAAAGTAAAAGAAAATGAGGGGCAAAATGGGAATATGACATTACATTTTTGGAAACTTTTTTAAAATTTGACAATCATTTTGAGAATAAGTCTTTGCGGGACAGAGAGAATAAGTCTTCATCTTAGTTGGTTTTAATAGTTAAGTTTTCATCTTTCCATTAAAAAACATAATAATACCTTTATTAATTCAGAACTTAATTCAATTGCAACAATCTATCTTTCTCTAACCTCCCAATATTATGCCTCATTTATTACCTTACCTACCCAACCCCGAATATGATAAATTTTTCGTAGTTTATGGTAAATTTGTTATACAAATTGTAAATCAAGGTCGATTGTGATAAATTCATCGAACATGCTTGAATTGACACATTTTATTTTATGTGAATGCGATATATTTTATTATGATAAATTTGTAAATACGATGAATTTATCACAATCCACCCTGACTTATAATATATGTAAAACCGCAAAATTATATAATCACGAAAAAATATAATAAATTTATATTTTAAATTTATGAATTTATCATAAAACCATAAAAAAAAATGGATTTATCAAATCTCTAACTAAAATATCAAATTTATCATGTCTATTATAAATTTACTATAAATAAATGTGGTAAATGTTAATGTCAAAACTGTTTGTGATTGTGCCAAAATTCTAGTGCATAAAAGACATGTAATATAACAAATCTATCATAAGGTATAACAAATGTATCCTGTGATAAATTTAGTGAAATGATAATACTAAACTGTTTTTTGTTAATGCATAAAATATAACGACTTGGATTTTCGCAATAGATTTTCTGAATAAAATTATTTTATCGTAATATTTTGTGGGTCCAGTGATACATTAAATCCTTGGGGAATCCATCCTTGTGAGGCAGTTGACTAAGTAGATAACTTATGCCTTTTCATATGGGCTCCCAGTCAGGGTAAGTAGGGGGAGTTGAATTACAATAGGCCATAATCTTAGTTGTTAAATGAGAGGATGTTCTCGAGGTCGAGGACTTAGATGACTATGTAAGTTAAGGCTAGATAATGAAATCATTTATCTGTTCTTTATTTATGTACTTCCTTTCGATTATATATGAACTGTGGTTAATAGTAATGTAAGGGTTGGTAGGTAAGAGTTAGTTATTGAGTGATTTATCACTCGTTGTGGTATTATTAGCCCTGGCATATCACGTCATGCAATGTAGGTAAAGGAGAGTAACTGTACTACTAGACGGAAGAAATTGCGGCTGAGTAAGTGCACGAGGAGCACTGGGATCCAAATTTGAATACTAACCTTTAAAAGTCAGGAGTCTCCTTATTTTGTATTGGATAAATGTAACCTAATTTCCAACAAGTACTTTGACTTATTGTAATCAACCTAATGTCACTTTATCTTATTTCTGCTGCTTAATCAATGAAATCCTTTTTAAATTAATTGAATCTTTTTGAATAAATGATTTAAATAATGCTTTTGAAAATTGAGGTATTACATAAAAGACTTGTACGTGAACAAAAATGGTTTCGCCATTAATAAAAACCTACATTTACCCTATTTGGGAATTGTAGCGTAATAAATGGAAGGTAATAATGAGATTGGAAAGAGAGATATATAGCTTCATATTAATTAAGCCCTTAAGTAGTAAGGGTATTATAGGAATTTTATGCATTTTGAGGATGAAAAGGTAACTCATAATGATGTCATGGATTAGAACATAAGGGTTGGATTTAGGATGTCCATTGATTAGAACATAAGGGTTGGATTTAGGATGTCCATTGATTAGAACATAAGGGTTGGATTTAGGATGTCCATTTAATTTTCTCATTAATAAAAGCGATTGCAACACACAATGTACAACTAATACAATTGGTAACAGACCTAATACACACGGATGAGACAAATAACATATCTAAATCAAATGAATGATACACCAACGAAGTTGATTCCTCTACCTTAGCAATGTTAACTACTATTACTTGCACGATATTAAACCACTCCAAATAATTATGTATTCATAGACTCAATACATAATTTTCACATGTAAGAGAACACATTCAAACTAGCTTGATTCATATGAGGTGTGGATCCTACTTTAATTGTAGCCCGAAGTTTACTACAATGTGCCAAAATTTTAGTTTGAAAATCATATTTCTAAAACTAGCCGCTCAACCTTATTCTGTCTTCCTGAAATTCCATGTCATGTCTATCTACGATCCTTTAGCTCGGCCCAGATGTGACTGTCTTTTTATTAGGCATTGTTGTGCCATGTTTTCTGTCCATCTTAAAAGATGACCCAGATAAATTGACATTAATTTTGATGGGTTCATAATTTTAGAATTCACATGTATGTTCTTCTCTCAATGTACTCTTATCGAGCTACTTCTATTAAAAAGATTTACTGATAAAATAAATAAAAAAACTATAAGTTGCCCTTTTAATTAGTTTGTATAGGCAAAACATCAACTAGCTTGTGATTGATGCAGTGTTCATAACACAGCTTTTCAGGTTAACTCGAGAAAAAGAAGGAAAATAAAGTTACTAGTGGAACTTCCGTGAGAGGCGCTATTCATCAACATGCATGCGCTTTTTCGATATCTGACAGTCAAGGACGGATCCAGGGCGCGCACCTTATTAATTATAATCGTGGAATTTTTCTTAGTCAATAATATTGCTAAATTAAGATATTCATTGTGGACTAAAAGTTTATAATGCATACTTTTTATGAAAATAAATAAATCAAAAAATGAGCACACAATTTTTGAAAAAAATTTAGAGTACGGTTTACCTTGACGTTGACAAGTCTTTAGAATGATCGAGATGGTTTTATTGATGACTTTTTTGAAAATATTTCCTCACGACCGTTAAAAAATAAAGAAAATCAAAAGATTAAATCTTCACAGAAACAAACAATTTATAACCAATGATTATAAATAAATCAGCCAACGAAAGTTGAAGTACAAAATTAACTCTACATTTTTATTTTTGAAATATATGTAAGTTGTATGCTAAATATAGCATTATATTACATAATTATGCTAAATATATATAATATAAATTTTATTTTTTAGTTTTGAGCGGGGCTAGCAGGGGCACGTAACCCCACGTGCTCCCTTTGGATCTGTCCCTGTTGACAGTATGATAAATTTATCTTTATTGTATGTATTATTCATTTGATATGGATGTGTTATTTGTCTCTCATGTGCAATAAGTCTTTTTCCAGTTGTATTATATGCACACGATTGGTTGTAAATTTTATTATCAGTGATTTCTTATTCTCTCACTAAAAAAGGTGACAGATATTGAGTAAAGGTAGTGGGAAAAGGAAAGGAGTTGCATGTAGCAAAGAATAAATAAACAGTGGCATTATATCCAAAAGGAAGAGGCCAAATTAACTAAGGGGAGAGAAGAGGTTTATCTCCTGAAAATCTGCTGATTATATATTGTCGGTTAGTTTTCTCTATTCTAACCTTACCTCCAAGACTATCCACCAGATAAAGTAATGGGCTGATTAAAGGGTTTGATTATGGGGCCTCATGCATATATATATATACAATCCGGCTACGCGTACGTACGCATCCGATTGCATCTGGGCCGTCCATTTCAGGAAACGATGGTTTGAATTTTAAAAAGACTCTTATATGTAGGAGTTTTTTTTAAATCCGGACGGTCGAAAACACGCACATACGGACGGTCAGGATGCACCGTCCATGCATATTGCATACGCGAGGCGTGCATGCACATCGAATTTTTGATATTTATATATCGGTATAAAAGTACCAAAAACTTGATCCACCAACAGTTAAGGCCTTGAGAGTGAAGAGAGAATGGAATGAAATATTAATTGTGAAGTAGCCGAGCAAATAAATTAAAATAATTGATGGAGTAAAAACCTTGATTACTGCATTCTTTTTGTGCATAGAAATTATTCGACGTGCATAAAAAAATGTCATAACAATTCACAATTAATTAATATTTTCAGTGCCTTCGCGTATTACCACTTCAATTCTTTCACCACCACTATCACCTCTATGAGGCGGACTCACGTGGGGCACGTGTCCCTACTCAAAATTGTAAAATCTTACTTGTGCCCTTATATTTTTTGAGTAATTATATGAGTGACACTCAAAATAGAAATAAAACATTTGTATATGAATTGAAAATAATTAGATTTATCTCATTTCATGCATTAATTTTCTTCTATAACATTTTTTGATTTATAATTGTCAATTCATAAATTGCTAGTGTGGTTGTGGTATACACATCTTACTCATTGTTATTTTTTATAAATGGTCTTGTTAATATCCGCTCATTAGAAAGAGAATAATATGACAAACAAGTTCGAATATCAATACTGAATATCAATATAGTGTTGCGGACACTTTTCTCGGATAACCGTGACCACCAATATCACCACGACCACCACCACCACTCCACCACCATCGCCATCTCTCCAACATCCCCAACTCTCCGACCACTGCCATCTCTCCATATCTCCATCATGCTCTACTGCTATATTCACCCCACTTTTTCACTACCACTATACTACACCACCGCTAGCTCGATACTTAGATCACTTGCACTACCATCCACCACTGCCGTCTCTCCACCACTACCAACACCTTCGCTATCCTTCCACCACACCACCTTTGTTATTATAACTACCACTCCGCCTCTGATACAACCAACACCACCATTCTACCAATTATGAGTACAATTGCATTTTGGCAAAATTTCAGCGTAGTCATTTTACAATGCAATGTGGTACGAATTCCTCATGGTAGTTTCATTAAATTAATCGGTGAAAGTGATATTTGGCCGCTTATATTGAATACAAGTTGGAATTTTTAGACAGATGACACCATTTGCTTTAAAATACCACTACCTTGTTGAATAAAGACACTCACATGTATGTGTTATGCATGAACGCAATGCATTTTACCGTCATATTATATGATTTTCTGCTTTCCCATTTTTCATTCTTTCTCGTTTTAATTAGGTATTGACTAGTTGATTCTGACCAACTCCCTTCGCTTCCCATGTTTGAAGCATTTGCCACAACTTCAACTTAAAACAAGAATTTAATGTGTACGTACCTGTGGGTAACATTACATTCCATGATAGCCACTCCCCCCCCCCCCCCCCCCCCCCGACAATTACGGTATCAGAGCTTGTTTACATGTACTTCAACTAATCACTTTTTCTCATGTTGTGTCAAAAACAGACCATCCATGTCGGGACTTAGGAATTCTCAAGAAATTACATTTTTGCGTCCTGACCATAAGAATTGAACATTGATCAATTGTATGGGGAAACAAATCCAACCACCAACGGGACTAATCATTGGGTCTCCATAATCGCTACTCCGACGTACTTTCTCCGTCTAGTAATTCTTGTTTTTAACAATCATGCTAATTTTCTGATAAAAATAAAGTACTAGCATAATTTTTAAGTTGTTTATGATTATATATTAAATTGGTGCAAAAAATTGATGCACGGAAATACTTTTTTTTTTAATACGAAAAAAGAGACGATTTTCAGATAATGACTACAATTATGAGATGGTGAGAGTACATCACGGACAAAGAAATAAAAATGCGAAGACTTCTATGTTATGACTACACATTCTTGGATTCTCTTTGAAACAGTGAGTCTCAATTTTACACGTCATTTTCCTAACCCCACCACTAATCTCTCTCTCTCTCTCTCTCTCTCTCATGATAAAGGTCAGGAGGAGAGAGAAAAGAATGAAAGATGGGAAATAAAAGTTCCCAAAAGACAAAACTAATTAACCAAACAACTTTATAAAATCAATCTTTAAGGGAAAAGCTTTCCAACAAAAGGCCTGAATATAAACCATATGAGGAGATAGCACTTAAGGATCAAAAGTGCCCATAGCATGAGTAGTACAAGGAACTACCATGTCCAAGCCATGGATTTTTGCTTTCAAACAGCTCCAACCTTCATTGAATGGCTCAAACCTTCTCCTTCTCCTCCATCTCCCACTTTGACTACTACTCAAAAAGATGATGGAATTAAAGAGGAGAAGTTTGAGAAGGTTACCGTGGCGTTGCGCATAGGGTTGCCGAATGCAGGAGACTCGGATGATACCTTGACGACGAAGGGGTATAAGTGGAATGAAGAACAAGAAGAAGAGAAAGAGAAGAAATTTCATGGACACAGTTTTAACAGAGAGAGTAGGTTTTGGATTCCGACACCGACGCAGATCCTCGTTGGGCCGATGCAGTTTGCTTGTGCTATATGCAGCAAGACCTTCAATAGGTACAACAACATGCAGGTTAGTGACTTTCATTGCTCATACATGTTATGTCTATACATAATTCGAAAAATTATACTCCTATTTTGCATATGCTCCCTTTGTCCCAATTTCTTTGTACCTTTTTCTACTCTAACCGAATAAAAATTGATTATATTTGATAATTGATAATATTTTTTAATAAGACTGAGAATTGATAATTGATTACAAGTGGCACAAACTTCAAAAAATAATTAACAAATTGGGACAGATGGAGTATCATTCAAATGCTTTCACAGATTCTTTTTCTAATTTAAATACCATAACCTACAACTCGGAATACAAAATAGAATTGAAATAGCTCTAAGAATTTTGAGTTCAGGCAAGCTTGCGAGTATTAATTCTTTGAAGGACAAGCAGAACATTAAAATAAATATTAAAAAAGAGGGAGAGAAAAAAAGAAAGAAAATTTAGTAGCAAGTAAAAAGGCCAAAGGGTCGCGTGCATTGATTCTTATGCTCCGTTTGTTTGAACGTAAAATATTTAGTTGTACGAAATGCAAGTAATTATTTTACAAGTTATATATTTCCCAGCTAAATGACTTCCGCACAAAAGTCCCATAAGTCATTTTACTTGGTGCATGTGACCTCTATTTTGATCTCCTCTCTTTCTCACCTGAAGCCACTTTCTAAAACCAGATTCCCCTATTACGTCTCTCTCTCTCTCCCTCTGAAACAAATTTTCCCCGTAAATACCATTGTGTAATGATTTTGGGTCAATTGCAAGATGAAGAATTAGAATGATAGTGAATTACTGCAATGAAGGAAATCAAAGAGTGGATTGACAGAGAAAACGAGGGTTGATAATTACTGGCCAACGAAAAATGGCTGTCAAAAACATTTTCAACTAATCAGCCAACACCGGAAAAAATAAACGAAATTTTTTTATTTTGGCAAAACAATTTTACACAAAATATTTTCCGGCGTATTTTACATCGAAACAAACAGAGCCTTAGTCAAGAAGATTTACATTGTGATAAAGAAAAATGAATTTCTTTTGGATGCGAAAACCAAATTCATATTTTTTCTACTTAATTATCAGTCTATTCTGGAAGAATATTTTTTCTAGTTGTATACAATAATTTATCACCATAAAAGTGTGTTGAAATTAAGAAGGAAAATATATCACCATGAAAAAGGAGTCCACATTTAGACCTCTTTCCTTTTACACCTGAGTACAGATTCATTCACTTAAGTTGTGCAAAGGGCCCAGGGCTGACCGCTATATTTCAGTGGAAGACTTTGTTACAAAATGTACCAAGAACTTGCCTATCTTCTTCTTTTTCTAATTCCCCTTATTGCCTTGAATTTATTGCATGTTTGCAATATGTACCAAAAATCGAGTGTAGCAGTCATGAATATCTCTAATTATTATTCTTGCCCGAAATGTATTTTGAGCACTTGATTCGGATGTAGAGATCAAGAAGTGGTTATGAAGAAGACGAAAAAATAGGATACAAACTTATATGTTGCGGAAACTGGTTAATATGCCTGCAACTTTTAGTCTCTCAGGTATATCAGGGTGTAACTAATGGCGGACGCATGATGCGTAATTAGTGGGAGCCTAAGCCGGATAGAGATTACTCAACTATATCAATGTATTCTTGCATTGATAAAAATTGATAACTCAGAATTTTATGAGTTTTTTTTCACACACAAGAATTTTTGGGGTTTTTTTCTTCTTTCAACCAAGGGACTTGCAACCTTGCAGGCACCAATTTCTTAAACCTTTTTCAGCATAACTTGTAAAATTAGTATAACTAGTGAAAAATATTTGGAATTGTACAGAGACCGAACACACTGGCATTCTCTTGTCTCCGCAATTAGTGTAATGTTTTCACGGGATGAAAAAACCGCTACCTAGCGGCTGGGATTTACCTTGATTCCTTTTAAGCAACAAAATTTCAAAATGTGCATCATTGTCTTCAAGTTGTACGCTTCTATTCCTCGAGTCCGTCCTCAATCTGCGGGGCTCATTAATATTATTGGAAAGGTACCTACCATAGTACCATCCCTCCAACAAAAGGACAAAAAGAAGAGCATGGTCAAGGTCAATAGTGAAAGAAGCCACCTTAGTACCAGGAATCAAGTATAATAAAGCCAATTGTAGTCAATCTTGTTTTTTTTTTTTTCTTTTTTTTTTGGAACAGCAAAAAATTTAATTTATTAATCAATTGTAACGGATACAAAGATGGAACAACGGCATTATAATAGGAAGATTATATCCCAACTAGGTTGACACTCTACCCACCAAACAATCACATGCCACTCAAGGATAACGATTATAGTTTGTCTCAAACTATCTTTGAATTTGATTATAGACAATATCTCCAAAAGCAATTCTCACATATTTTCTTCTTTTGTTTAGATGCATATGTGGGGACATGGATCCGAATACAGGAAAGGACCGGAATCGCTCAGAGGAACACAACCAGCAGCAATGCTGAGGCTACCTTGCTACTGCTGTGCTCAAGGCTGCAAAAACAACATCAACCACCCGCGGGCAAAGCCACTGAAGGATTTCAGAACACTCCAAACCCATTACAAAAGAAAGCATGGGGCTAAGCCGTTTATGTGCAGAAAATGTGCGAAAACATTTGCAGTGAAAGGGGACTGGAGGACTCATGAGAAGAATTGTGGGAAGCTGTGGTATTGCACTTGTGGTTCTGATTTCAAGCACAAGAGGTCACTCAAGGATCATATAAGGTCTTTTGGTAAGGGCCATATACCTCATCCTTCTCTTGAAGGGTTTGAGGATGATCATGAGAGGGAATGCATCACCGGGTCTGAAGATGAAATGGCTCAGTAGTCGAGTCGGGTGTAGGTAAGTTGTGTTTGGATATTGGATTTTCAAAGAGATTTGCAGAGTTGAAAAGAACAAAATACATATATACGTACGCAGAAACCAACCACAAAAAATACAAATCCCAGTCATATGACGTGGTTCACACTCATACAACTGCAGTTACGTGTACTTTTTGTGGTTGGTTTCTTCCAATGTTTTTCGCTATGTGAAAATTAATAATTTTTATTTTCTTGTCCTCTGCAAATCTCTCTGCGATTCTAGGTATTTAAACACTGGGTTATGGATTTGAATTAGTAGAAATGGTATTTTGGGAAATTACAAGGCTTATTATCCAGGCTTGTGCTCAGTAACAAAACATTCTCAGCAGCTTCTATTGGAGGGAAGCTTATAGGGAGGGGTTTGCAACTGAGCAATTGCTGAGTGATGGGGAGTACTACGTACTGAAGTGGTTTGATTATTATAATAAGGTGATTACCTTGGAGTCCTGAAGCAGATGAATTTTCTTCTTCATACAAAAAAAGAAGTGATTTATATGTTCAAGCTTTTGTAATCTCCCATATGGAGAAAATTTGTCAGCTTCATTGCTATTGGTAATCTTAATGTATTTGGATTGTACTTTTATTTTAAAACTCTCTCTCTCTCTCTCTCTGTGTCTCTATCTGTGACGAGTTAATTAATATGGTACAGAAATATTGAGTATAATATTTTTTATTGACCCAAAAGTTACATGATAAGTTGTTTGAACTCCTTTCACACGCTAAACATTGATTTTAAACTCACAAATCTGTACACAAAAGTTACAATTCATACTTTTTTTGTTTTTGAAATGATAAAGGGTGGGAAGGGGCGACCAGCGTAGCAACTCTCAATGGGCGTGACCATTGGGGTTCCTAACGCGCTGTGGAATGTCCGGTTGAGACATAGTTATTGTCTAAGAGGACCACAGCATCACCTAGGCGACTAGTTGGCCAAAGACCTTCCATGCAAATCAACACAAGTCCCAACAATGACATGGGACGGATTCGAACCTGGGACGTTCATGCACGGGGAGGGAGAGGAATCTTATCCCACTCACTTTGGTCAAATAGGCTACCACCTCAGTGGTATAATTCATAACATTATGCTTAATATTCTTGTATAAATTAATAGTTATAGGCTTTGTAACTTGAAAAAAAAAACAGATAACAATGACACCAAAACAATGAACATGCAATAAGTGATCCAAACTATTCTAAGTAAAACTTCATGAAATTTTTGGCAGCAAGAGAACAATACAAAATTAGGCAGAAGAACAGTGAGCGCATATGTTGTGAGTCTTGTGACTCCACAAGACTGCTACTACCGGGGATTGCGGAAAGTTAAGACACGTAAGAATACTCAATGTTCTTACTTTTCTTTTCAGTTTCTTATTTTTTTCCCCTTTCACAACCAGTTTTCAAAAGAAAGTTGGTGAAGTTACCTAGCTAAGAGTCAAATTTGGACCCTCAACAAATCCACCACTAGCCAAGGCAGTTATACCTTAACCAGAGCCATCATTGCCTCCTAATGTAAAATCAGGGGAGATTTCTACAATCATCCATTGAAGACTTTGTATTCAACTTTTTTGTATGATATTGAAAAGCCATAAAGGGTACTGTGTTGTGCATGTGAAAAGAAGTTCAGTATCGGATAGTTTTGTAAGTAATGCCATTAGGCATAGGGGTGTCTTTATATAAGGATTGAGAGAGAGAAAGGATTTTAATTGGTTGCTTTTGAGGTAGGCTTGACTAACTAAAAGGTGTTGGAGAAAAAACTGAAAGGATTGAAGAACTTTGAAGTTATGGGGTCAGGAAGAAGAGGGAGCCACCACTAAGCTTTGTCGGGGATAGTTTACCATGCATTACTTTTCCATTGCCCTTAGTTTAACCAATCAACCTTGCCTGATCATCAAAGCAGTAAGGATTAGGCCATATGGGCTGAGCCTTTCTTGTTTTCTTTTTTCCAAACAATAAAGGGAATTTTTTAGTAATATCAAGACTGTTACGAAGGGATTAAAGGAGAAAGGGGGAAAAATGGCATCATAGCTCGAAGAAAATGCATCCCAGCTATGTTGCACCCGTACCCAAGCAAATCATATGTCCACCGACTCTCGAGATCCAAGGTTGGCAAGGGGCCAACCGAAATGTCAATACTGGAACAACGACCCAACAATACAAGCTAATTAGAAGACCCTATTTACACAATCCAAACAAAGCTGGAGGGGAAAAAGAAAATGGAATGAGGAATCATGTTAATATGTTCCAATTCCTGACTTAGTCGGGAATTGGCTTAAGTTAGTTTTTAAGCTGATATATTGTGAGAGAATGACTTGTCTCGTAAAACGCAATAAATCAGTTTTAGTTTAAGCCAAAAATTGGATCAAGGGTAAGTAAGGTTCAATGGGAGTAGTGTTTCTAGTTTTATGGCTTGTTAGCTATTTTATGTCCGACATATTTGGGACTGGAAGCAGTGGAGGTATTCTTGCTGGTTTGCTATTCATTAGGATCGATGTGTTTATATGAAGTGTACCTCGTGAATAAAGGAATTTGAAGATAGTTAAAAGTCTTCTGTTGTGAAGAAACAGAGTCCCTCGGAGGTCTTCCCCCTCTAAGTGGGATTTTTCTCTTTATAACCGGATGTCGTGGTGAGATTGCGCGCACCTCGACTAATGAAGTGGGACTCTTCTCTCCCTTCTATTTGTAATTTTTGTTTTCGAGAAGGTTCGTGTCAAATCAGAACTGGTAGTGTCCTCCGCACTCCTTCATGCTCTGCAGATTACAGATCAGAGATCAGATTATTAGTGAAGCTGATCACGATTATGCAGAGGAACTCCATGACAATTAGACCAATTTTGCAATGGCAATTACATTATCTTTTGCAGAGCCATTTTCACATATCCAGCCATTCTCCTTCGTACAAAAAATTTATGAGCCATTGTCATATAGCTATGAAAGGGTATATCACATAAAAGCTCTTAGATACGAGAATTTGTGGGTTATGATAGAAGAATTGTGCTTTACTGTTTTGAGGTTAGTGGTGTTTTGCTTTGTTCTTTTGGGGTTTGTGGTGTTTAGCTATAATGATTATACGTAGGGCAGCAAATAAACAATGCCGTTTGCGAATTGTTTGACTTGGTAAAGGCTCTTTTGAGTTGGATTCGACTATTAAACGAACCGAACCTGAGCCTCAATTTTAAGTTATTTAATAAATGAGGCAAATATGACTCGATTAGTCTCGCGAACCTAGAGTTCATATATATAATGAACATTTAATGTATAAACCTGAGTATGTGTAAGCTTACATAGTAATTTGTACATTGTATAAACTTATAAATGAACATAATGGAAATTTTATAACTTTGTGTATGAATACCACATTGTAATATAAAGTTTTGTATGGTTATTAACTTATTTATGTACATAATAAAAATATTGTTGAAACTCTAGACCTATATGGCAGCACGGATATTATTCATTTGGTTGGTTAAGGCTTGTGAACAATCTCGACCTTTACTCAAGCCTAGTCCAACTCGACTTGAGCTCAACTCGTCAAATTTTTTATTTGGTTTCCGAGCTCAAGTTCGCTAAAAACTTGAACGAACCAACATTCTAAAGCTGATTATCTTTTACTGCCCTACTTTTGTGTTAGTTGAACAACTATTTTAGTGTGTAGCTAAGAAAGGGCGTGGGAACGGTTTCAAATAACGGGTCCGGGACACGTAAGGTTAGCGGTCAACATTTAATAATATAGGGAGTATCGAACGATATGTAACAGGAATTGATTGTAAAGGTCGAGAATTTTCAATAATCAATTTTTACCAATCAAAACAATTAAGTGCCTAAATCACCCCTAACAGTCAATTATCGGTCATGAAAACGGACTAATACATACCGAGAACCAACCTATATGCATGTGAATTTTTGCCTCACCAGTGTATCGAGCTGTAACGATATCGGAAAGCTCAAAACCGGTTACAGATGATAGGTTTACATAACATCCGATTTTTTTAAACTTGCATGGGATATGAAAACCGGTTACAGATGATAGGTTACATAACATCCGATTTTTTAAAACTAGCATGGGATATGTCCTCTTTTAAGATTACATAAAAATGATCATCAAAAAAAGATCACATAAAAATGGCATTTTTATGTATTAATAATCAGCCTGTGGAAATGGAAGTCTTAGTGCACTAGATTTGACATTATCCTTACATACATGCAATGGGTGACTATATGTAGTCATAGTGACGGTCTTTCAAATTTTCATTGCACGTTATCAGCACAGTTTTAAAGGTATCTTCCAATAAGACTGCTGTTAAAGTCATCTTCAAACAGTGGTCATATCAAAGAAGAAGATGGCGACCATTTATGAAACATCTAATTTTCCCTCACACCTTCGCTTACATGACCTGTTGAAAACCATCAGGGGTCTTAATTTCAACTTGAAAAGATGTCAAATGGTTAATGTCATAGCAATCATTTAGAAGCTAGAAGTCAGTTTGCAGGTCACCCACGGAACACATTATACTCGGATTTAATTTGACGGGGTTTAAACATAACATAATTGGAAATTTTTATTACCTAGCCCTGCCTATAATCTTTTAAGCCCGTTAAAGCACATTTCAAATACTTTCAAAACGGACTATAAACAACTAAAGTACATTTACATACCAATAAGCTGTGATGACATTGTGAGATGTCATGTGTTATCACTTGTCTGCATTAGGCACAAGTTCGAGTCACAGGAAACAAATACATCTCCCAACAAGGTGTTAAGGCTGCAGTCTGCTAACCTGCTACCATCCCAAATCTGCTAAAAGTGAAAGACTCATAAAGTGGTCCAAACTTTTAAGATACACAGTAGATTTGCAAATCCCTAATTTATGTATTGCGTCCTATTATGTAAGATTTGCAAATCTGATGTTGGTAAATCCCTAATTTTCATGTTTTGCTCTGTCATGCTGTTTTGCAAATCAGAGAAATCCAAGACCTCTGGTTCTGTTTCACATTAATATAGTGCTAGTTGATGAGAGCTATTTCGGAAACAAAAAGAGTAAAGTCAAATTCATTTGGGCTATTTTCTCAATTCCAATAAAATGCAATCAAATCAAGTATGAGTTGGCAATCAGAACATATATGGATAGAACTTATAAAGGGGTCTCGAAAAACAAGTAATTTTTGCTGGACCTTTATCCTTTTTTTAGGTTCATTAGGATTTGCAGCACAAGGTAGTATTGGCATCCATTCTTTCTAGTCCTAATTTTTCTTCTTTCAGTTTTTCGTTCATCCCATTGAGTGGCCTTCCCTATCTTATCATCACTCGGACAGACAAAAGCCAAAAACAAAACTTGCATCTTGCTTTTCACAAATGATCCCCATTCGGAAGTTAAAAAATGCCATTCGAGTTCCCGATGCACTAAGTAATCATATTTTCGGTGTTGTATACTACTATACTCCTTGATATTTCTGATGAATGAGAACAAGAGCAGGACAAAGGAAAGAGAGTTTTGAGTTACCTTCCTAATAGCAGATAGCACATCTCCGCTTGTTGGTCCTCACCCTCATTCTTTGCATCAATATCCCTTCTAACTAGTTTTATCCTCATAGTAGAGGAGAATATTGTACTCTGAAAGTACCAAATCAAGTTATTCCATGGTACTGAAACACCATTGTATTTGTACTGTTGGGTAAATCCCATCACCCTAGAACCATAATTATTTGGAAGTGACCTGAAAGGATGCAGTCATATGTCAATGAAAAGTAAAATTGCTCTTCCCATCCAGAATTCCTTGTTTTACAAATGGTCTTACTTCTGATTTATAAGTAGTATAAGATTATGGGCTCTATGGACAGGGTCTTTCGCTTCACCATGCATTGCAAACTCCTCTACTTGTCAGCATGCCATAATTTCGTCATTCTACTTCCTTATATTTCTTGGCTCCGAGCTTCTTGCAATATCCTCTAAATATGCACATTGAAATGGACATCGTGAAGTCATTCAGTTCTATGATACTAGAACTTCTTTGGTAGACATTCTTGACGAGACGAATCTTTTGTCCAATAGGATTCAGTGAAAAAAGTTATATTTTGAAGGAAAAGAGGCTTGAGAGTTGAGATAGGGCCATCCTATGTCTCCACACTTTCTTACTAAATATGCAGACATTTTCAAAGCTTATGAGAAGAAACACTCAAACAAAAGGCAAAAGCCCTTGACTCATCTTGAGCAAACTGAGCATATCAATCATAGCTCAAGGGGTTATACTGCTGGGTTTCTAGGGAAGGTAGGATTCAAACTTATGGTGAAGCGCCAAGCCATGTGGTGATGAATACCCAACAGGCCCTATTTTATTTTATTTTTATGATATCTGTCTTTGACCATCTTCAATATTTTCCTGTTTAGTTTTTTCTACGAAGTCTAGTACTTGAATTTGAGTTTTCTAGAACTCAGGAGAATGCAAGACCATCAATACGCATTAGCTCCAGTTTTGCTTATGAGATTCTCCATGACCCAACAGATGTCTCAAGGTCCAAACTTAATCTTATAGAAGCCCTTCCGGTGTCACTCCAGAGTCATTCTCAAAATGTTTAAAACATAAGAAGAATCATGATGTTTTTAGAATTCAAATAGGACTCACATCCCCACTTAGAGGCACTTTTCATCTTCTGGCAGAAGTTTCAAGTGTTAACTTTACAATATAATTTCTGCAACCTTTTCTTGAAAATTTTACACTATCATGACCGCTGCCTCAACTACAAATGAATGAAAAGTACAGGCTTTGTCATGTAACTCAAGCTTCCCTTTCAGAGAACGTCAAAGTACCCTATTCTGTTTGTAACAACCCGAGATTTCCCTAGACTCAATCCATGGTTATGCTCTAGTTGAGTGAATTTCATCCTCCATTTGCCATTGGATCATATCACTACCCTAACTTTGGCTAGACAATCTGTTTTTCCCTGTGGATGCACTCTTGCAATGTTGCTTTGCCAAATCCTTAGTTTTCCTTATCGAGGGGAATAGTTACACAATGCACCTTCCCATCTTCCATCTTCGTAGGCATTCTATGAAACCATTGCTTTGACATATCTTGCATAAATTTTGTACCCGTACCCTAAAAGAGTGGCGTTGAACACCTTTCTGTTTCATTGGTCCTCAATCTTTTACTTGCTCTTTCAACCTCTTTTGTTAACCCCAATTGACTCTCAATGTGTTCCTCATTTTACTCTCCCAACTTTTACATCCAATTGAAATAACTTATTCCATTCCATTACAGTATTCGAAAGAGCTAATAAACTAATTGGAACATTACGTTATATATAGCTTTCTACATAAAGATAAGCACTCTGTTTGACAAGTAAGCGAATAGTAATCTTCCCACACAAAAATTAACAAGAACCTCTTCTCCTAGTACTTTTAACAAACAGTTGACATGAACAAGTATATCCTTAAAAAAACCCATCAAACCATGCATCATTGGACTTTATCCCACACTGCTAATCCTAGCCATCCAAGTTTAGTTAATAGAATATTATAGAGGCTACTCCACCTAATGCCAATTAGTTATAAGGGTGGGATTGAGCGACCGCCGACCAGCGTAGCAACCCCTGGGCATGACCATTAGGGTTTCCAAACCGCTGTGGAATTAATGTCCCAGTAATGGCATGAGAGAGATTCAAACCTGAGAGGTCCATGCACAGGAAGGGAGCAATGGCATGAGAGATATTCAAATCTGAGAGGTCCATGCGCAGGAAGGGAGGGAACTTTATCTCACTCACTTTGTCCAACTAGACTACCAACTCACTGGTAACACCCATAAATGTAGAACTCAAGGAAAAAATTCATAGCAGGAAAAAAGAAAGTTGCAACTATATCATCTCTACGTTCAGGAAGTTACCTCATTGTAACAGAAGAAATTTCGGCGGAGTTTCTAGCTGCTGACACGCCGGTGATAATATGTGGCCGCAAAAGGGGTCCAGCCGTAGGTGAAAGCCACAAGGGGGTGTCGGCCCGTCGGTGTCTAGTCCATTTCAAACTGAAACCGATTATATTATGTTCATTACACGGAGGAGTGAATTATTCAAGTTTAGTGTATAAAATATTACTATGATTTTTAAAAGTATGTTTTCACTACAGAAATACAACTCTATACGAGTTCAATTAAGCAGACCCAGAATTCTGCTAGTACCTTGAATTTTTTAACATCATAATTCACACGCTAAACGCACAGAGTAATAGGTTTGATACCTTAAAATGTTTAATCCAATCAGAGCTATTTAGTGTTCATTTAGTTCAGGTGTATTGTGTTGGGGATTTCACACCCCAAACCCATCACAACGAAAGCGCAATAAAAATGATCAACAATCAAGCACACACAAGACACAATTTTTACGTGGTTCCCCAAAATCGGGTACGTCCACGGGAGAGAGATATTCCACTATGTTTAGAAAAATAGAGATACAAGTGTGACGTAAAAAAACCCACCCAAAGAGCTCCTCACACATGGCTCTATACAATGTTTTTTACTCGCCCCCCACACTCTATTTTTCCCTCACATTTTTCTCCTCTCAACCTCACAACCCGCAACCCGGAGCGTACGGCAAACGCCCACGGGCTGCCCTCCCTCATGCCCTTCTCTGGTTGCTCTCCTCTCTCACTTCTCTCCTCTTTTCTCTTCTCTGCTAGGAACTTGTACACAACAAACAAAGAGTGCCAAAAGACCCTTCAAATGCCCGAGATGCTTCTGGATGCCAGCCAAGACCATTTACCCTTTTCCAACTTCGGCTGCTCCCTTTTCCGTCTCTTCTTCCAATGCACACATAGGCTGCCAATTGCACTTTGCTTGCCACCTCACTGCCCGAGAGAAATAAACCCATTTGCCCAATGCACCATTATAGCATTGCATTGGCCGAGAACCTCACACAACCACCAAGCCATTTGAAATCTCAACGAACCAAACACATTTCCTTTTTTGCATTTTCTTTTCCAATTTTCAAACATAATTTCACATGGGCAAAAAATCCCGACAATCACTCCATTTTTGCACATGTGAAAACACACGCACCCCTTCAATTGAGTGCCCCGCACATCCTCACCGGGTGCCAATCGTGACTTCATCTCACGTGCTCGAACTCAACCAAGAGATCCACACCTCTCCCAAGGTGTCTACGCCGCCATGAGTCAAACCGTAAAAACATTGGCCACGGCCATGCCATCAACGCCATCATCCGCCAAGATTTCCACAACTGGGAGCCTTGTGTGAACGTATAGTCATCAGCGACTTGCCTATTCACCACCCCATCTTTCTTTTGTGTGAACGTCTAGCCATCCGCGGCTTGCCTATTCACCACCACAAATCATTCTTCCTTTTTCTTGTGCACTCACAACCGCCATCAAACCGGGTCTTGCCACCGCATCCACTCCATCGATAAAGGGCAATACACCTTACTCCAACGTGAGCCTCCTTGTTGCGCACCACAATGCCGCATGCACCTTGCTCCACCGCGAGTCACATGGGATTTTCTCCATCGAAAGTCTTCTACACAAGCCCATCCAACTGGTTTGAATCCGCCCAAGATCACACACCATTAGCTCTGATACCAGATGTTGGGGATTTCGACACCCCAAACCCACCACAACGGAAGCACAATAAACATGATCAACAATCAAGCACACACAAGACACAATTTTTACATGGTTCCCCAAAATCGGGTACGTCCATAGGAGAGAGATATTCCACTATGTTTAGAAAAATAGAGATACAAGTGTGACGTGAAAAAATCCACCCAAAGAGCTCCTCACACATGGCTCTATACAATGTTTTTCACTCACCCCCCACACTCTATTTTTCCCTCACATTTTTCTCCTCTCAACCTCACAACCCTCAACCCGGAGCGCACGGCAAACCCCCACGGGCTGCCCTCCCTCGTGCCCTTCTCCGGTTGCTCACCTCTCTCACTTCTCTCCTCTTTTCTCTCCTCTTCTCTCTCTACACAAACTCCTTGCACAATATATAGGCACTTGTACACAACAAACAAAGAGTGCCAAAAGACCCTTCAAATGCCCGAGATGCTTCTTGATGCCAGCCAAGACCATTTACCCTTTTCCAACTTCGGCTGCTCCCTTTTCCGTCTCTTCTTCCAATGCACACATAGGCTGCCAATTGCACTTTGCTTGCCTCTTCACTGCCCGAGAGAAATAAACCCATTTGCCCAATGCACCATTATAGCATTGCATTGGCCGAGAACTTCACACGACCACCAAGCCATTTGAAATCTCAACGAACAAAACACATTTCCTTTTTTTCATTTTCTTTTCCAATTTTCAAACATAATTTCACATAGTCAAAAAATCCCGACATATTGGAGTGAGGGGTGAACGGAGAATTTTTGATCAGTGGGATAAAAAATCTACGGCAGATATTCCCTTCATTCTATTTTGATAATCCCCTACGAAAATACGCACAATTTTTCAGATAAAAAGTAGGGTTATTTCCACTGACCTCCCATCTGCTTTCTGATATTCCACTGCGCTCCCTTACTTTACAAACTATTTGGCAGATACCCCTTGCCATTAAAAAAGGCTTAACGGGGTTAACTTTGATGGTGAATTTACGTTAATGCCCTTCAATTCAAACTTTCTTTTATTTTCTTTCTTTTTTGTGTTTATATAACATAAAAATTTCACAAGGAGTGAAAAATAACTTAATTATTTACTTTTTTTCTTGAAACTTTCTTTTCTTTAACTCAAAATTATTTTTTAATTTTTAATTTTTTAGTTTCCATAAGATATATTTTAACACATTGATAATAAAAATAAGAGTACCAATAATCACCTAAGCCCACTGCTTTGCATTGGTGTTTTTTTATAACTTTTTTTAGGTTTCCTTTTCTTTTCTAGATCTAGACCTCTAACTAGACTCCTTTTTCTTCTCTTTTTTATACATAATTTACCTAACGGCTCTCTCTCTCTCTCTCTCTCTCTCTCTTCATTAGAGGTAATAAAGGTCTAAAATAAATATGCACACCCTTTTAGGAGAAACAAGCATTTTGCCAAAAAAAAAAAAGAACTATTACCATTAAATTTTTTCGGATAATTTTTTTACTATGAAAATGCAAGTTTCTCCCAAACAAAATAATGTATTTATGAGTCTTTTTTTGGTAAAATGTTAGACTACTATTTTTCTCAATGGAATCCTTCCAAAAAAAAATTCATGGTAATAATTTTTTTTGTGCGAAATGCTTATTTCTCCTATAAGGGTGTGCCTCTTTATTTTAGACCATTATTACCTCTAATGCAAAAAAAAAAAAAAAGAGAGGGAGGGAGCGCGGTTATGTAAATTACGTAAAAACGAAAAGAAGAAAAAGGAGTCTAGTTAGAGGTTTAGATCTATAAAAGAATTAAAAATAAAAAATGCAAGCAGTGGGTTTAGGTGATTATTGATACTCATATTTTTATTATCAAAATCTTAAAATATATCTTATGGGAACTAAAAAATTAAAATATAAAAATATAATTGTAATTCAAAGAAAAGAAAGTTCCAGGAAAAAAGTATATAATTAAGTTATTTTTCACTCCTTTCAAAAAATTTATGTAATATAAACTCGAAAAAGAAAGAAAATAGAAGAAAGTTCAAATTTAAGGGCATTAACATAAAATCACCATCAAAGTTAACCTCGTTAGGCCTTTTTAAACGGCAAGGACCCCATCTGCCAAATAGTTTGTAAACCAAGGGAGTG
Source organism: Gaultheria prostrata (assembly GCA_036023075.1). Classification (NCBI taxonomy): domain Eukaryota; kingdom Viridiplantae; phylum Streptophyta; class Magnoliopsida; order Ericales; family Ericaceae; genus Gaultheria; species Gaultheria prostrata. The sequence continues at coordinate 39,997 of JAXBDA010001312.1, forward strand.
CAGTGGAATATGAGAATGCAGAGGGGAGATCAGTGGAATTTATGCAAACCTCAGGGTAGGTTAGTGAAATTAACCCAAAGTAAAATTATTTTTGCACATGATTTTTCGAGTTGTTTTATACTAAATTAAAAATTTCGATTAGTTTTTATTTTGGTAATGTGGACGGTGCCCACGCATTTTTGTTTTGAAAGGGGCAATTTGGGAAAAAGAAATTTAGAGTCGCCACCCGGGTTCGATTTTGAAAAATGTTTGGTACCCGAGAAACTGTTTTAAGAAAATAATGACTCTCGTGCCGCTGAAAAAGGGTTTGATCCGCGAAAAATAAATATTTGGATTCGGGAGCCAAGTTACGAGCGGAGAAGGTTTTATTTAAAAGCACCCCGTTAGCTGAGAAATACTCGGTCTCTACTTAATATTTTGTGGGATTTTGGAAAATAGTTTACCGTAAAACTTTATTCACATGGTAAACGAGCATTATAACAATGATAAAGAAATAAATGAACACGATGATAATAAACAGAAATCAAAGGGGGTTTAATAGTAATTGAAAGGAGATTAGGGGGTGTAACTGCAATAAAATAGAACCTACAGAAACCAGAAAAACAGAGCATGAACAGGGGAAAAACAAAGCAAGATTTTGGTTTTTGGAAAGTGAACCGTACGGTTAACTCCTCCCTGAGATTTTTTAAAATTTTATTTTTCAACAGAAGCCTGACCTTGTTTGCAAAACCGATTTTTTTCTTGACAAAATAGCTTCTCTAAATTGGTTATACACTAAAAGATGATAATGGGATGAAATGGACCTCCTCACGAGGGTCGTATCTTGCAATAATAAAAGGATATCGCCCCATACGGACCCGGGAGATTGGATTTTGTTGAAAATATGACCGCCCGAGTCTAGGAATGATTACTGGAATCATCGTCGACCCGGGAGGATCCCTTCAAATAGCCAAGATTAAGAATGTGGCTTAAGAAACACGATTATACCTTTTGAAACTTCGAACAGATTACGAGAATTTCGGGTTTTTCGGATACGAACTTCGGGCGAGGTGTTTTGTATGGCTTTCGGGCTACTGGAGGTTTGAGAGTAAAGGGGGGAGGAGAGTATTATGGTTTCGGGAAATTTCTGGAGAAGATTTCTATGGAATTTCACTGGAGTTTTTCTACAGAGGTCGGACGTGGTTTTGCCCGAGGTGATTGTTGGAAAATTTCACTGCTACTCATTGGTATTCACTGATTTTTCAAGGAGGAGGAAGGAAGCATATATATATATATATAGGCGGGAAATTGGAAGGTAATCACGCAAACGATTTGTCTGAATGATGAGATTCGTTCTGGGATCAAATATATTCTCTGTGCGCCGATTTTCTGGGATTTCTGATTTGAAAATAAAATTAGCCATACGGCTAAGAAGGGTTGACCATATGGTTGACTTGGTTGGCTGTACGGTTGAGATGGATTTTTTTATAAAAATTTGAACCGTACGGAATAATTATGTAGACTTGAGGCTATTACACCCTGATTTTCTCGAGTTCTGAATGGTTGCTCCGAGGTACTTCCGGGTGTTTCTTTCATCATAGGGGATGCACGGGGATTAAAATTGGGGTGTCTGCTGGTAAGAAAGAATTCAAAAATTATGAATGGAAGTACTTAATTTTTTTGTCTGAAAATTGCACATCTTTCGTAGGGGACTATCAAAATGGGACAGACGGAGTAAATTTTAATACTAGACCAAAAAAATCTATTCAATATATATAAGCAAAAAGTGGTATGTCATGTTACTTGGGACAGAGAGAGAGAGAGAGAGAGAAGGGAGTTAAAAAAATAGTTGGAGCACAAAAAAGAAAATTATATGCTCTGCGGTTGCGCTCTGCTTTTTCACATGTGAGGGAGTGTTAAAAAATGGAAAAGAAAAAGATCAGAAGAGATTTGGCGAACCATTTGGGTAAGTTTCCGAATTTTTCACTTTACTTTGGAGGAAGATCTAGAGAATAGAGTTATCAAAATGTCCAAAAATATATGTACAGGTTTGCAGAAAATTTTAATCCAGTGGGTCAATTGACTTCCTTACCTCTATGTGTGTTCGCCCATGATTGGAGTTCTATTTTTATCCTGCAATGTAAGCTAGTTAAAGAAATTGAAGGGTACTTAATGGACTTTTTGTGGTCTGGCCCTGATCTTAAACACAATGGGGCTAAAGTTAGATGAGATCAATTTGTTGCCCTAAAGATGAATGTGGATTGGGGTTTAGAATAATCAAGTATTGGAACAAAACAGCTATGCTTAAGCACCTATGAGCTCTACGCAAAAAAACCTGATAACCTTTGGGCTAAATGGGTGCATAGCTATATCTTAATGGATCACTGCCTTTGGAATATGGACATTCCTCATGATGCATCGACTACAATGAGGAAAATTTGGAGTCTTAGGTTACCAAAATGGTTAAGACTCCTTTTTATTGCTTGATAATTGGCACTTTCTTGGTCCCTTATGTGATAGATTCGGAGGCAGCATTGTGGTCAATAGGGGAAGGGTTTTAGAAGCCAAGGTTGCTTCAATTATTGCAAAGAGAAATTATAGAGGCACTAACACTTGTGCCAACAATTGCACAAAGGGTCCTACATATCCCATGTGAGAAAGTTTGTGCAATTGTTGGCACAAGTGTTAGTGTCTGTTACAAACTTGTATTGCAAATGGAAACTGGTGTTGTCCTCGAATGAGGAACTTGGCAATTCAGTCCATGATTGTCTAGTCCCCTCCATATATGTTTCATGTTCCTGAAATGGAAGATTCTGTGGTGTGGCTACCATATCCTAATGGCATTATATTGCTAAGTCAGCGTACAATTTTATTAGACAAAGGTTTCCTCCTCAGGCCTTCTGTAGTATTGTTGGGGGGAGAAACAATGTCCCAAGGTGGTCATTCATTCTCTTGCTTGCAGCTCAGACCAAATTGAGTATGTACTAGAGATCAATTGAGGAATTGGGGCATCATGGTGGATGACATCCTCATTTCTTTTTGCATGTCCATTTTTTATGCATATTTGGCAAAGTTGGGTGAGATGTAGTCGTGTTCAAGGGATGCCTAATGATTTGTTTGTTGTTTTAATGGTTATGCTTAAAAGCCAAGGGGAAGGGTCTATGGTGCCTCAGCCTTAGAGCCTCATTTGCTGCAGTAGTTTATTGTTTATGAAAGGAGAGGAATGCCATAAATTTTTAGGGAAAGATCTTAGCTCTTGACCAGCTTTATCAACGTATTCACATTGATATCAAGAATTTCTCTAGCTCTAGTAGGAATGTGAAGGCTTCCATAAAAAACAAACATCTTTGTGCTAGAGGAATGTGTCTAATACAATTTTTAGAATTGTATAGTTGGTAGTTTTGTTTGTAACTTTTTAGCAGTGTTCTTTTTGAGCTATACGATATTTTCCTTTCCCTTGTGATTCTTTTTGGTTGAGCTTTATAGAATCTCTGCACTTATCGAAAATAAAAAATCTAGAATTGTTTATATTTCCTGCCCCAAATATGGCTAATTGTATTATCATCCACACATATGGCTAGTAAACGAGTTCAACATAAGGACTGAATTATTCAAATTTAGTATGAAAAATTAACAACTTTTTAGCTAGGTTTGAGTTCGGCTTCGTTGTAGAAGTAGACATTTCAAATTATTTTATTTGAGCTGATGTCGGATTTTTGAGTAGTTTGAATTTTTTTGAATATCACAAATGCAAAAACAATTGAGTGTAGACTGTTCAAACTTAATTTGAAAAACTTAACAAGTTTTAAAAACGTTCAAACTTAATTTGTTAATGTAGCAAATTGAACTCAAATAAGCTTTAAATTAAGAGTCGAACACGACATGTAGCTTGAGTAGTTTGATTCATTTATCAGCACTATTCCCAAAATTTATTTTGTTCACATAGCTTGTGATGTTGGAGAAAAATTTAGAGTCGCCACCCGGAATTTAATTTTTTTTGAAAAATGTTAGGTGCCCGAGGAACCGTTTAGAAAAATAATGTGACTCTTTGTGCCACTAAAAAAAAAGGGTTTGGTCTACGAAAAATAGAGATTTGGGTTCGGGAGCCAGGTTACCCGCGGGGAAGGTTTTGTTTAAAAAAATGCACCCCGCGTGCCCGGAATTTTCCGGTCTTTACTAAATATTTGTGGGATTTTTCTGAAAAGATTTTATTAAAAACTTTATTCACAATGTATAATTAAATAAAAGCGAAAATGACAATAATAGACAACAATAACTCACGTGATTTGCAAATAAACAGTTAAAAAGAATTAAAAAACCAAGAGAGGGACCCAAGTGTAAGACCAGAAAGTTGAGAGGGTTGATTGTAACAAATCCCCACTAGTTATTTTCATAAAACAGAGCATCGGATCCAGGAACAGAGCATCCAAAACTTATTTTTCTTCTGATGTCATACAGCGTTCAAAGCTACACCGCGCGGTGTCATTGCAAAGCCGTACGGTGTCATTGCTAAGACATTTTTTCAAAAACTTTTCTTCCGGACCAGAGCCAAAATGAAAGTGTTTTCTTGGTATATATTCAAAAATATTCAATTAAGAATGTTTTAAATTTTTTTTTGGAATTTATCTGAATCGAATCATTGCCAAGAAATACATCAAAAGTATTTTCGTCAATGTTCCATAGGTGAGGATAACCCGTAGGTTATCTTATTTGATGAATAATGAATTTACTAAGTTCAGAGGGCGGTATTGTACCGTTCTGAACACAACAAAGTCCCCTCAAGTGTGAAAAATGCTAACAAACACGTTAATATACCTTTAGAATATCCCTCTTAGAATGAACTCTTGGGTTTATGGCTTTCGGGTTGGATTCCAAACACGGTTGTAGTAAGATTTTGGAAGGATAATGGTGAACTCCTTGACTGGAAATTTGTGGTTTTGGGTTTGTATTAAGATGCTCAATTTTCGGTCGACTTCTATCCAGGGTTCTCTTTCTTTAATCGTTCGGGATGAGTTTGATTTTATAGGCATTGAGGATGATTAATCCCACAAGTTAACCAAAGTTCTTACGGCCTGAAGTCGAGCTACAAGGTAGGGGTTTCGTACGAACAACCAAGATTCGAATTGCAGGGCTGCTTCATGATTCGCGGTGATAGGACGATGATAGCACCGTGCGGTGTACAAGTAAGGGCCGTACGGTCCAGATGTGGATACCGTGAGGTTTCAAGAGATTTTTGGGTAGCACGGTTTGCAAATGGAGGTCGTACGGTTTAGAAAGGGGTAAGGTTTGGGTTTGTTCAGGTTTGTTCCTGACTCGAGGGCTCGTTCCAAGGTATACTTTGCGTGTTCTTTTATCATCGGGGATGCATAAGTCATCAAAATTGGGGTGTCTACAACGAGTTCGCTGTCACTACACAGGATGACCAGTAAGCGCTTAGGGCACCATTGCAGCACACCTTGAATGTCTAGAGTCGCCACTTGGTTTAGGCTAAACCAAGAAAAAGCCTTTTTACCAGAGATTCACAGTTCGGGGAACACAGGTATGGTGAGGGGAAGGTGTTAGGCACCCCTCTCCGCCTAGCCATGAAGGCTAGCCTATACTCGTTTGACATAAAATAGCCTCAACACTTCACATGATCCTGCACTTAACCAATTCACTTAAGCCTTTCAACAGATATAGGTGATGAAAGTAATAAACACCGACACATGGGAAAAGGGAGGATAGGAGCATACGACAGCACTCACACACAAATAAATTTAAAAGTTGTGCCAGCAACTGATCTGCCGGTCGGCCGATTGATTTGGTGGCCTGCAGGTCATACTGATTAATGTGTCGGCCGGTGCATCGGATTATTGGCCGATGTTCTTCCAAACGCCCAAACTTTTTACAAACCGAAAACTAACAGACTAAAATTGAACTAGACAAGTTAAGGGTTCAAGAATAAACCAACTCGGAAGGTGTTATAACCTTCGTATATTACTCCCTCAACAACTGAATTTGCTCGGATTGTTGTTTTGTAGCGGGTTTTCCACGGGACCTCAAAACCTAAGCTCAGATTTGGGGGTTTTCTACTGGATTGATTTTGCCTCATAAAGGTAGAGGGCTTTTGAAGCTCTGGTTATGAGGAGTATTTGCACAGCACTTTCGGGTTGTGGGGGTGAGAGATTGTGTGCCTATTTTGGAGAGCAACGGTGCCTATAAATAAGGCTTAGCACGGAAGAGTCCCAATCCGATCATAAGATGAATTGGGAGAGATTGCAACACTTTGAACTCTATCTCATTGAGTCCGGAACTTAATTGTTAAGAAAACACACAGTTATCTGATCATCGAAAAGAATTTGAGTCCCGATCGGGCTTTGCTATAAAAGCTTCTAGAACAAGCTGATTTGCCAGCCGGTCAAAGGTTTTGCCTGCCGGTGGATGCGAGCAGTGGATTTCGGTCAAAAGACAGGGTTGTTGGCGGTTTGCAAATAGATGTGTCGGCCGGTGAATTTGAGTGTCGGCCGGTATTTCAATTGAGTTATGGAGGTTTTGGAGGTTTTGGATCTTGGTTGCCAAATCCTTACAAAGATTCTGAGATCCACATGAATTTCCCCAAAGCATTTGGGGTATCGCTTTCATAATCGGGAGTCCGCACGGAGTGGTACTTGAAATACGTATCGAGCCAACTTAGGGTGTCTACATATGTCTAGTCAAGATAATTTTTGACATAATTGTCTGTTCCCCAATGGTTGTGAGTAAGAGTGCAATTCTTTTCACTCACTTAAAAGTAGGTAGGCATTATCCATTATTTCTGGCACACACGAGTCCCACCTCGATGCAGATTCGTTCATTTTTATAGGGTTTGATTTTTCAACCAATTTAATAAAAAAATCAACCCAATTCCATATTGCATGTATATGATCAGGGTAATAGTATTCATTTTGGTTTAGAATGTTGGACCAACAATATCTAATTGAGAAGTTCTATGCTAGAATAGCTAAAAAAAATTAAGCTTTACAAACTAAATATATGTGACCATACACACATATTGTTAGTACCTTGATCTTTCAAGCGTGCTATGCTGAACTTAGGGTGGCACCTTGCACCCAAGTTAATCAGCAAAGACTAAGGCATGAAGGGGTATGCCGTGACAAGGTGACTTGATAAGTTTTGGTCGGTGTCAACACTAATCCCATTAACGAGTATGCTATGAAGGTTGCACATGAAGACCCAAGAAATATTGAGGCATGGATGCATGAAGTTGCGCTAGCTTGTGGGAACACAATCAAAAAATGGCTAAGGCATTGAGATGGGGTGGAAATTCGAAATTGATCTGATTTGGATCAAGACGGGCAGTTACCAGCAATTATTGAATTATGCACATGTTGCTGTAAGCATGGACAAGTGTTTAGAGCAAGGCTGATTGCTAGTTTCGTGGACAGGTGTCTCCTAGCAAAGCTAAAGAGTAAGCAGCAATTTCTGGCAGTTACGTTTTCCCTGTGCTGGCTTTTCCATGAGCTAGCTGATGGCAGCCTCTGTGACGCAGCGTTGTAGCGGAAGAAAACTAGATCTCGTTCTAGTAGACGAATGGGTGACTACATATCGTTCTAGTAGACAAATTGGTTAGATCTCGTTCTAACAGACGGGCTCTTGAATCCACAAGAAAAAGATAAACACCTTGCGCACAAGGAAAATAGAGAGAACTCTAGAAATATTATTGATAGATGACTGAATATCCTTGAATGAAAGGTTACATCCCTATTTATAATAAGTAAATCTTAATTCGACTAGGACTCAAACTAATTAAAGAAGAAGCAAATCCTATTTTAACTAGGACTCAAACTAATTAAAGAAGAAGCAAATCCTAATTCGACTAGACTAAGGATCCTAATAAAATTGGAAATCAAAATCAAACCGAATACGGCAAGATAATAATTCTAACTTAAACGAAAATATTCCTAATCAAAATCTTATTCTAAAGCAATAAAAATAAAAATAAAAATAAAGAAACTTCTCATATTGTCTTACATCATTCCCTTTCTCTTAGAAAAAAACTCGCCCTCGAGTTTCTAGTGGTTGAAGAAACTTGATACGTCTGCTCTTGTCCGCATCAACTTTATACTTCAAATTAATCTTCTCGAACATGAACTTGAACAATGAACTCCATGAAACTTCACCTCCAAAATATTGTAGAGTCACCTTCCAATATTTAGCAAGTCGAACACGAATAAGATAATACCCAAAAAACGTGGAATGCTTCAACTTTTTGTTTCTCTTCCAATAATTACACATAGAAAAGTATACTTGCGATGATCTCTTCTCTGCATGCTTCAACTCGTTAACAAGATTCACTAGAAGAATATTCGGAATCCCATCAAATTGCTCCACACTAAGAACATCCACAAAAGCAACATCAGTACCATTCAGAGTACAATCATGAAGTAAATCCATTCTTGGGGTGTGTGCTTCGAATGGATTGTTGATCGGTTCTCCTGAAATCAATTCTTTCAACACCGATTTACCTTTGCTTGTGTTGCTCGCTCGCTTTTCCTCCTCAGCACCATTGTTGGTATCGACCACCTCCAATAGAAAATAATTCTAGACCTCGCCAACTTGATCACCATTACTGATATTAATTTTTGGCTTCTCACTATCATCCATATCAATTTTCTTAATATCAACTTTGATTATGACCTCATTAATAACTTCTCCAACGACATTGTTGGCAAGACTAGTTGTATTTTGTTGCTTTGATCCGTATTTTTCCTCCAATAATTGCTCGTAATTCTAAGGCAAAAATCTCTCCATCAAGCATTTTTTAATTCTTGACCATGCACGAATATGACGCTTATTCTGTTGATGTCTTGAAAATTGTAAGTCTAACCACCAATCTAATGTTGGATCTGTAAGTTCTAGCAACACATACCTCCATTTTTCTCCATTCGAGATTTTCAAATACTCAAAAATATCCTCAAAGTTAAGTACCCAATCTAGAATATCCTCAAAATATTCACGACCACTAAATTTAGGTAACTTTTGTAGTACCTGAAATCTGAATGAGAGTGAAGATTTTGTAAAGATAGTTTGAACTGCTTCATGTTTATGAACCTCTCATTTGGTTGACTCGCAATGTTTTGTCGCAAAGAATTATTGTTTGTTGATTCACCATCAAAAACTGGATTATTATAAGCACGCCTAAGTTGTAGGCGTCCAGGATGGTTTCCAGCCCTTGGTTCACGTGTATGTTGCTCACGAGCCTGTTGATCTTGTGCTTGTTAATCACGAGCCTGCTGATCTCGTGCTTATTGATCATGAGGCGGAACGTTAGTGATAAGGGTAAATCGACCACAAGGTCAGCTGGCCCTCGATGAGCCCAGCCTAGTATGGAGAGCTCGGTTAGAAAGGGAAAATAGTGGGAAGCTCGGTAAACATCCCAAGGACTGGGGAGTAAAGGTGCACCACCGAAACCAGCAGGCCGAGCTCGGCTATGAAGGGCAGCTCAGACTGCCAGATCTGAACTATTGGGAGAACGAGGACAGCTCGTCCTAGCAGGGGAGACGACCTCAAGGGGTCTAGAAGTCCGTTTGAGATCCAAACTCTTCCCTCTACAAGATCAAGATAAAACCCGCAAAGTCCGGTGACTTATCCGTAAGACTCCTAGGGACATTGGGAGTCCTATTCCGTTCAGGAACGAGAGGCTTCCAATGAGCCAAAGGCGTTAATAAGATAAGCATTGGAGAGAGTTCAAGTCCTACAAGAACTCAATCACTCCGATAGCCTATAAAAACTACTCCAAATAACCTAATTAAGGTACGTTGTTCCAGTTATCTATACTTGAGCAATATTCTACCCTATCACACGGAAGATACTGACTTACGCATCGGAGGCCGGTTGGCTGACACCACCGGTGCCCTTAGTCTCATCTGTTTTGCAGGTGCTCCGTCGGGCTGCGCCAAAAATTGTGTCATCAGTTAGGATCATGAACTACTGAGAGCCTAGAGTTGATTGTGTTGATTGTAACAGTCAACGCACTCAACATAGTGCGTATCTCTGCTAGTTGTTTTTGTTGCTCTACCAATTGTTGTTGTTGCCCATCAATCGCACCCCATACTCCCTTAATCCCACGATCTCCAGAGGTTTGTTCTCCATCTTTGGCCATTGAAACAAGGGAGGACCTTGCTCTGATATCACTTGACGCAGCGTTGAAGCGGAAGAAAACTAGATCTCGTTCTAGTAGACGAATTGGTTAGATCTTGTTCTAACAGACGGGCTCTTGAATCTACAAGAAAAAGATAAACACCTTGCGCACAAGGAAAATAGAGAGAACTCTAGAAATATTATTGATAAATGATTGAATATCCTTGAATGAAAGGTTACATCCCTATTTATAATAAGCAAATCTTAATTCGACTAGGACTCAAACTAATTAAATAAGAAGCAAATCCTATTTTAACTAGGACTCAACTAATTAACGAAGAAGCAAATCCTACTTCGACTAGACTAAGGATCCTAATAAAATTGGAAATCAATATCAAACAGAATACGGAAAGATAATAATTTTAACCTAAACAAAAATATTCCTAATCAAAATCTTGTTCTAAAGCAATAAAAATAAAAATAAAGAAACTTTTCATATTGTCCTACATCACTCTGGCTATGCCACCACAACCCTAAGGCAGTTGGGCTTGTCAAATACTGATCCCATGTATGCTAATTTCGTGATTGTAGCCATATATTTTGCATTGCATTTTCGAGTCTAAGGCAGAGGAGTGTTCTTTCTAGTACTCTAAGTGTTTCCTTTTGTAAGTTGGTGCTTAATAAGGTTGGGAATGGTTCTCGTAATCTGTGTGTGCTTGCTAGACGTTCATTTATACTTCGTGTGTGTGTGTGTGTGCAAACACTTGCTGGCTGAGAACAAGTTGCTTGGAACTTGGCACCATAACGAGAAAAATTCAGTGTTGGTTTTAACCCAGTGATGGTTTAGTATCAAAGCTCCATGTTGGAGCAATGGCGAATGCAGTTTCGATGCGTTGCGGGAACATGTAACACAATTGGAAAAATTTGTTGGTGTTGACGAAATTGATGAGGAAGTTACCTTGGTTGAACGTTTGGATGTCGTGCCAAATTCGATCGAGTCCCACAAATTGGCTCACGAATCACACGTCAGTCAGATCGAAACCAAGTTCACAGAGGTGATGGCGGATGTGACTAATTCGTAACATTTTTTTTCGTCTCGTAACTTTTAGATAAAAAATTATAACTTTTCACAAATATGATTTCATAACATTTTCGTTCGTCTCGTAACTTTTCAATCATGTATAATCGATTAAAGTGATCTTCAAAATTGAGCTACAAAAAATGGTTGAGAACAATCGAATACGTATCAATTATGTAATCAATTCTATAATCGGTTACGCAATAAAACACAATCAATTGGGTAATCAATCAAAGTGGTCTTCAAAATTGAGTTATAAAAAACGGTTGGGAACAATCGAATAGGTAATCAATTTTATAATTGATTACACAACATAAAACATCAATTATGTAAACATTTCTATAATCGATTTCACGATAATCAATTAAGCAATGCAATAAAATAGGAAACCATTGCGATATCAATTGCTCAATCAAATTAGGTATAGTATAGTATTTGATTTGGCCATCGATCGATATAAATAACTCCTCTATAATAGATTTTGGGATCGATTACAAACAACGCTGCAATTAGTGTTGCATTCAATCGCTCTAGATAACACATATAATCAATATTTGATTCTATTTCACTGTAGTTAAAATTCCTCAATTGATTGGTCTTGTTAACACATCTAGCCGACCATCTTATCATATTGTAGTTCACATTAAATTGGTAATCTCGTGACCATAACTCTGTTGCTCGCCCATTACATTCATTATTGGTGTTCCATCTTTGTTTCACTCGGATGATCGACTCCACTATTCCTTAACTAAAATTGTTCTTTGAGAACTAATTAGGTAAACAATTATCATTTTATCTATAAGTAAAAGTGTTGTGGAATATTTTAAATAAAAATAATAATTTTTAAAAAAATACGAAAAGAAAAAAAATTGGCCTTACATGTTTCAAACAACCTTAAAAATAGTAAAAAAAATATACTTAGCTTTGATTTTTTATTACAATTTGATGTTATATGGCCTTAGTCTTGTTGAGGCAAGTGTCTTTCGATGAAGTAAATGTGCTTTCTTTAAAATAATTTTAGTTTCAATTTTCACAAAAAGAAGAAGAAGAATATATTTTTAATGTAAATTAATTTCAGATACTAATTTGGGTCTGTCTTCCCTTAAAATTTGAAAACACTTTTACTATAGCTATGGTGAAACTTACTTGAAAATTTAAACTCTTTAAATTTTTCCAAACTATAGTTGTGGCGTAATTTAAACTGTTTTTAAAAAATAGAGATAAAAAAATTTTCAAAAAAATTATACCGTTTTTTATTTAAAAGCACAAATGTATGAAAAAGAATTTTTTTTCAAAAAAGATACTTTTTAAAATTTTTTTTGTTGAAAATAGTTTTTTGAAGGAAAAAAATCTAATTTTGCAAATAATTTTTAAATAATTTTTTTTCAAAATTTATTTTCAGATTTTTGAAAAAATAAATATTTTCAAAACTTTGTTTTTTAAATGACGGTTTACCAAAAACTAATTTCAATCCAGAAAAATATTTTCAAAACTCTCGTATTTCAAAAAACTGTTTTAAAATTAATGTTTTCAAAATTGTTTTTTTCCCCTCGAAAAACTATTTTTAAGAAAACAAAGTGAAAAATAGTTTTTTGTGTAAAAAATAATTCTCATTGATACTTTTGTTTAAATGAAGAACGGTTTAATTTTTTTTAAAACTTTTTTAACTCTCTTTTTTTTAAAAGGGCTTTTTTTTTAAAAAAAGAAAATAGTTTTTTCAAGGTGGAGGATAAACTCTAGGGGTACTATGATCAATTCACGCAAAAAGTTAACACTATTAGCCTTAAATAACGGCAGGGGGGATTTGACAATTAGTTTGAAAAGTATGGGAGCGCAGTGGAATTTTAGAAAGTGTAGGGGTGGTCTCTGTATTTATAAAAAATCTCAGGGGAGGTAAGTGAAATTTACCCTTCTTGTTTTCGTTCAATTTGTTAGGTCACCTGTTGTTCAACTTAATAAGTAAATGATTCGTAACTTTTTGTAATCGATTTGTAACTTTTTAAGATCCAACGGTAGATAACTTGATTGTCTATGATACACACTCAAAAAGGGATGTGTCTTGTAGCTATACCCTAAAACCTGAAGAAAAAAAAGATTGTAAGAGATCACATACATATATAACAACGCAATCAAAAAACAAGAAAAGATCATACAACTAATTTATTCTACAATTTGAGAGTTAGATTAGTACCAAAGATGTATACAGTGACCATAACGAATGTTTTTTTTTTCTTTTTGAGCAACCAAAAACATAACTATCCATTCCATTAAGATCATCCCTTACAAAAAACTGTCCAATCAAACACATCTAAAAAAATAACATAGTAAGACCCAGCCCAACCAGACACATCTAAAAAACAACATAGCAAGACCTAGTAAAAAATCCAACACATACCAACATACACACATACAAACAAGACAATAAGCCACCCAATAAATTAGAAGGCAGAAAAAGACCCAACATCAACGCCAACAGCCAGTCGCACTGAGAAGACCTGCAAAAAAAAGATAAGGGCACAAGAAAAAAAAACTCAACCAAGTGCGCGGCGCTGGGAAAACGATTGCAATGAGGGTCAACTTCTATAATCCTTTCCCGCTTCCTCTTGCTCCACTTGGAATGCACCCTTGCCTTATTAGCTCCACTACTGTCTTCCACATGAGAAACCTTATTTTCTCTTCGTATGCGAGGTTCCACCATCCTCTTGGACCCCAAATGCCGAGGTTTTGAAGAGTTATCTTGAAACCTACCTCCAACCCGATACTGTTTGCTTGGGCACATAGCCTAAGACTGCCTTCAATCCATGACACCGAAGACCTAAAATCCTATTCACCCTAGAATGTCGAGTCCTAGAAATATGATCCACACGTTCAAGCATTGACGGAGGAACGGAGGAAAGACTCGGACAACCCGACAATAAACAATCATCATCTGATTCCTGAAACCGAAATGTCCATTAGGTTTACATCACCCTTAGCATCAGGGTCAGGCACGGGACGTGTGGACAACTCCAGATTACTAGTATCAGATGAACCTTCTGTTAGAGGAGGACAAGAAGGCACCGACATTCCAACCATAGCCACGCCATCCATTTGGACACTAGACAGTAGGAACAACCTCTCGAGTCATCTGGGTGTCAGACTGCTCAACTATAATGTTAGCTGGAAAGACATTCATGACTTTAACCAACATAGTCGAGAGGCTAGGCGTGTGGAAAAACTAAAACCCCTTGCTCATAGCTATATTTGGAAGACAAGTGCGTTTCACAAGAAGGAAGTCTTAGCCCATAATGACTTTTTTCTTACGATGTCCATACCTTATAGACCTAGGACGCTTCATACCATCGGATTGAAACACAGTCTTACTAGCATCATCCTGCTCATCAGGCTGAACAAAGCCACCAGAAGAAAGTTGACTAGGAACCCCAGAGTCCCTTATAACACAATGCGAAGAAGCCACCTCACAATGAGCGCTAGGCACAACTTGCAAAGTACCAACCACTACAGATTCGCATGCCTCCATAAAGGGCCAGACTTTGAAGATTCACCAACCTGACTCCTACGATAATCTGTAGCAACCCTAAAAAAAAACCCTCCCTAGACGGATTGGTGAACTCCATGTTCTCTAGTTCAGAATCTTCCAACACATCATGCACTTCTTCCCATAGGGATGGCAAAGGATCGGGTTGGGGCGGGTTTTAATGATCCCGGCCTCAACCCTAAAATTTCCGAATGACCCTTAACTCACCCCTAACCCGACCGGGTAATTTATGGGTACCCCCGCCCTTAACGGGTATCGGGTTTACCCGCCCCGTCCATATTTTTTTCACATACTAAGAAAATATATTTTAGACTCCAATATTAGTGAGCACAGATGATAAAAGTTCGTAAAATAACTATTACAACTTAATCAAAATCTACTATCTAATTTTGTATTTTAGTTGTAAAAATAAGAAAAAAGAATACAAATAAGATTGGATGCATATAAGGGAGAAAAATATAATTTTATATATATATATATATGTGTGTGTGTGTGTTTTCGGGGCAGGGTGACCATACCCTGCCCCTACCTTAACCCTGGTAGGTTTTCTAAAATCACCCTTTGCCTCTACCCGTTACCCAAAAAAATAGAAAAAAAACCTATCCTATCGGGGCGGGGTACGGTGGGTTTGGGGTGGGACGGGTTGAATTGACATCCCTATCTTCCCATGGCTCATAATATGGATCAAAGAGATCCCTGAACTGAGCTTCAGCAGCAGCCTTAGCTTTAGCAAGACGTGAATTCGAACCCCAATCAAGCCAAGATCATCACAGCCCATATCATCCATGGCAAGGTCTCCCTCCATATCCAAAGACAAAGAGAACCTCCATTTAGTTTGGGAATTCGCACGAACCCTACCTTTAACCTTCTTGAAAACCCTTTTGCCAACCTAAACCCTTTGGCCATACTACAACAACAATACCACACACACTAGATCAAACTAAGTTCTACTATCTGATATATTGACAAAAGCAAAATGCAACTAGGTATAAGAACAACTTCCATAAACCACTGATTTCCCCCAAAAATCACCGAGGTTCCCAAAATCCACTGCAAAAACCCAACACACTTAAACCTTACAAACTAGGCTCAAAACCAATCCTACGATCAGGGCCACTAATCGACAAATATGATCTCCAATATTCCTCCTCCAGTGAGAACAACAGATCTGAGGAAACTAATCGGAACTGACTAACCCAAAAAACCCAAAAATCGATAACTTCCACTTCTATCTCAGATTCGTAGTAATTGCTCAAAACCGAAATCAAATCACACCACCACGTATCTTTCTTCGAGACGATCCCAAAGTTCCCTCTTCGGTCACCGTCTGACCACTGGATTAGAAGCACGCGCGACCTGAGTATGGAGCGTGACTTTTCACACGGGCTCTAGAAACTTCTCTTATAATGAATGTTTTTGTTCCTATGCAAAATCCACCCACAAAAATCCAGCTTTAGTTTGAAAACCGGAGAGGGAAGTTGCATATTAGGAAGAAAGGAAAATCGAAACTTCCATTCATGCGAATTACGATTTTCCATTTTCTTTTACAACTCGTTAACATGGAAATTAGAATAACTAATTGCTATTCTCATTTCCATTGGCAAGCAAACTGTGATCAATGGTTTCATTTCCTTTACAATCCATTCCAAGGAAATAATTATAATTAATTGGTGGCCCAACTAGGAATTTTATTCGTACCATACAAAAATCATATTTGCCTAAGTATTAAGGTAAATTTTTGAATAAGATATACTATCCCATATTTGGAAAAATTTAAGACTGATGGATAGTATGTCACTTATACGATGTTACTTGTTACTCCCACATTTTTTCTCATTAATAGTCATTAAGCAATAATATATAAGAAAAGATAGATAGATATTAAGACATAGAGGAAGTATCTTATTTGGGTTCCTATTATTTTATCTAAGTTGTGTTCCTTAGTAAAGAGAGTGCAAATTTGTTCACCCACACCACAATGATTGGTTGAAGTGGTGTAGGGACTAGGGAATTAATATACTTTTTGATAAGCATGACATCACTTTATTGTGGGATCCACATCATTTGTGATGGATCCCATATCATTTCAACCAATCATGGTGAGTGTTTTGTTCACCCTTATTTGGCGAGGATGAAATTTGCACTCTCCATGTGTTCAAATTTCAAGGAATATGGACCTAAGTGAAATCTGTGTCAAACTACAAGGATTGAAAAATGTGAGGTACGCTTTCTTAAACAGAATCTTAATTGGCTAACCATGTCCTTGGAGTTTAAAAATTCACACATGGGCACCTACATATTCATCACGCGTACCCCTTGGTCGACCATAGGTTCATAACACAAACACGGACAAACCAGTCATATTCAACAAATTTCAGGACC